>LBNU01021659.1:17507-32972 GCA_014162995.1 Artemisia annua | reverse complement strand
CCCCCCCCCCCCAAAAAAAAAAAGTTGTGGCAACTAGTGTAAAAATTATAGGTTCTAGGGGTAATTTAGTTGAAAATACAAACAAATCTCCGATTCGGCCCCTCCAAAATAAATTCGGCCCCCCAAAAATAAGTGTTCAAGTTCCGCCATATCTGGTTTCAAACAGACTATTACTCTCATGACACTTCAAAATTTAATAACATTGTGTCCAAAACAAAAGAATACTAGATCATAAAAGTCACTCAAATGTGTCAAACATTGTTTAACTTTATCAAGATTCACTTTAAACCCCTAGATTAAATTGGCTACAAAGACAATTTCTTTATATGAAAATTGAACCCCATAAACTTTATAGCTAAAGTTAATGAATATGTGGTTACATACAGCCTAGTCTCATGATACTTCCAAATTTAATACATGGTACCACCATCAATGTCCAAGCATTATAAAAAGTAGATCATCATTCATCAAGCATCATTTTTCACATATAATTTGCCTAAAAGACTAAATAACTTTTTTTCTTTTTTTCTAAAAAAACATGAAATTAATTGCTAAAATCAATAAATATATAGTTATAAACAGAATAGTGATCATACTGCAAAATTTAATACATAGTACCACCAATAGTGTCCAAACAAAACAAAACAAAAACAAGATAAGTTGGTGAGTTTCCCCAAAACAAGAAACACATACATACAAAGCAAAATATAAAAACTAATAAAAAGATATGAAATCCAAACAGATGCAGAATTGACAGAACTAAAAGATAAAAAAACAAAGATGAAATTTCATTTCATTTTATTTACATGCATGGACCATTTATATAAAATTATTCTAAATTATGTACCTTTTCTGAGATGTGTTAGCTGGTTTTGGTTTGTTTTTTGCTGACCAGTCTTCTTCAACACCAGGTGGACCAAGCCTTAACTCAAGCTTCTTTTCATCACCATCACCATGGTCATCTTCTTTCTTTACCAACCAGTTTCTTTCATTTGGTATCAAATCCAACAGTTTTCTTGAATACCCACCTTCCATTTTTCACTTTTTTTTATAAAAACTTTCAAGAAAATGCTTAAAATCACCTAAAATGTGATCTTTTTCAAATCTTTTCTAAACCCACCTGAAAAAATGCAAAAAGAAACTATGGTTAGATATAATGAACAAACCCCATTAAAAAAAAGTACAATCTTTTTTTACTTTTGCTCAAAACCAGATGAGAAATCAGCAAATATGAAAAATCACCTAAAATGTAACTTTTTCACATAATTTTCAAAACCAACATGCAAAAATGAAAAAATAAATTATGGGTAATTTAAAATGAGCAAAACCAATATAGAAAAACATAACTTTATAAAATTTTACCTTGCTCAATGAGAATCAAGAAAAGAACACAAGAAAGACAAAGAAAAGATATGTGACAAATGAAGACTACAACACCCTTTGAAATATAGTAAATATATAACAGAACTTAAAATCTCTTTTTGGGATTTGGAAATAAACAGAATATCTTTTTTCTTGCTTTATGGCTATATATATATAAGCTAGTAGTAATATACAGCTAGTCCTGTTAAAGCTGTATATGTGTATTTTGTGTGTGTCTGAAATGTTGCAAAAAATGGCAGAGAATAGGGAGGGAACAGGTAGAAATGGTGAGACTAGAAATGAAGCATAAAAATAGGAAAGAGTAAATAAAAAGAGAGAGATTCTTTTTCACTCAAAAAACACACACACACACAGTGTGACAGTTTTATTATACACACGCAACCAATATATATCATGCATCATCCCAATATATATATTGTTCTTGTTTTACAACAAGTAAAGCAGGCCTTGTGTAACCAGCCACAAAAGTGTGTAAAAAAAATAGGGGATAACTTGGCTACAATTTTTGTAGCTAATTAGCTACTCCGTATAATTTTTCACAAAAAATACACAAACAATGAATCAGAGACCCACAGATAAGAATCAGGGACCCACAAAAAGAATCAAAGACCCAAAAAAAGAATCAAAGACCCACATTTATAGAATAAAATTGTAGCTAATTAGCTATAATAAAATATAGCTAATATATTCAAAAAATAATAATAATAATAATAATATTCTCTTTTCATAAACTTTGTGATAGGGGTCTATTTGTAATATTTAGGGCTAGGCTATAGTGTCACACATACCTCACCTCAGCTCCCTCTTCATCCAGCAACTTGGTCTTATTGGACTAGAGTATAAACACATCTCCCCATGCTAGTTTACTTTTTTGTAATACAAAAGGCTTTGTCAAATACATTTTGTAATGCAAAAAGACTTTGTGTATGTCACATTTGTTACATCCATTTTATTTTGTTTCTACCTTGTAATGTACATTTCATAATTTCAACTATGATGCACTATTAGTTGATAAATATAACTTATTAATGAGGTTTGTATTCCATAAATAACTTATTAATAAAGCGTAATATCTCACGAGTTTTTCACTGTTCAACATGAAATCATTAGCAAATCTGATTTCGAGACCTAATCGGTCATCATAAATCGCTACTTCTATGTCACCCTAGCNATATTGTATTTAATTTTCAAATCTAATCCAAGCTTTCGCGAGCTGTTCGAATTGCTAGAAAGTATTAGATGATAATTATGTATGTAGATCTGATCCCGTCCGCGGGCTTAAGCCTATTAGAATTTACGATGCTTGTAGTTTATAAATACCTTATATTATAATTGAAACGTGATATCCTACGGACTAAGATTCTCTCAAGTATGTTGTGTATACAACTTGAGTCAAGTTATGTCATTATGAGCTATTTGATTTGATTTAATGGTTCAAATCAAAAGAAGTTCTTTTGATTTCAGCCATTAGATCAAATCTAATGTTTCATAATTACACAACTTGACTCAAGTTGTATAAACAACTTGAGAGGATCTTGCTCCTATCTTACGGGGGCTTCACTGTTAAACATGCAACTCAATTTTTTTTATTGGTATACGTCGTTAAATTAGCCTTCACTTGAAATAACCATATAAATATTTATTACTCTTTTTTCCTTTTGTTACATGAAGGCATAATCACATTCATACTAGAAGCATGTATATTATTGTGTTTTGTACTTTTTGTGTAACAACTTTCTATCCTACAATGTTTTTAACTTTTTTACGTCAATAAAATTGGAAGTTACCAAGTTTCAAGGTAATTCACTTAGAAGCAAAGAAAGGTTAAATGTTGAAACAAACAAGTGAGTTTAGGTCGCATATGAAATCGTAGATATTATCACGTTTGTCGATCTTAGTAATAACGTGTTCGTCTTGTTGATACATTCTTTACAAAATTATTAATCAAAACGGTAATCCGAATCTGGATATTAAAAAACCATTCTTGTAGTTTAGAATCATTGGCAAGACCATGTATTTGTAAGTTGCAATCATGTTTATGGTTAAAAGAATCCATTTGTATAGGTTAATGATTTGCACACTCTTCTTTTTGATTTGCACACTCCATCCTGCGCTATAAACAGTTGTACATTTGTTTGATGTTGTTTTATCAGTTTGTACATTAGAGTGTGCGGATAAAAAAAAAGAGTGTGTCAATCAACTCTCATTTGTATACTTTAACCATATAGTTTACTTTAAGTTAGAATAACTAATTGTTTGATTAGATTGCTTGGAGAAAATTTAGGTCGATATTACCCTTTTGGTACTCAATAGGTGACTTCAATAGGATGAAAGTTACCTTCAACTCGTGTGCATTAAGTTGGTTGATTGTTTTTTCTCTATAGTTACGTGCCTTATTTTATATACTTTCATAGTCTTTGACTTTCGTTATAATCTCATATATCGTGTCCCCCTAACTACATCTTGTTACATTGAAACCCAAGTTCACACGACATTAATGAAACTTGTTATAATGAAAAAAATCAAAGGAAGATATATGCGGTAGGTCGAATGTTCCCTTTAAGTCAACATTTTGCAAATATAACCATACATTGTTTCATTCAATGTTTCTAAGTTGAAAATATAATCTGTCCCTTATTAATTCAAGATTTGATTAGACAAGTCCATTTTTTTATTTATTTGGGATAGGTTATTAAGGCCCCCCCCATTTTTACATTTAATAATTTTGCTTATATTATAAAACTGTGAAACGAAAAGTGCGAAAAAAAAAATATAAAATTTAACAAGTAAAAAAATTTAATTGAGAGTAAATTGCAAAAATCGTCTTTGTGGTTTGGTAAAATTGCAAGTTGAGTCTATCATTTTGAAAGTGCACTCAACGTTCTTATAAGGAATTTACAAATGAACTCTTGGTGTCTGACCAAAATTAAAAGACTAAATTCCTCACATGGACCAAAGTGAAAGAGAAGAAAAAAAAGGTATTCTAATAATTTAACTTTGTTCAGGGATCAAATTTGCACTTGTAAAGTTGTAAGTTACTTACAGGGATGATGAATGCATTTTCAAAAGAGGATAAGGGTTGAATCTTCAATTTGACCAAATAACAGGGACGATTTTTGCAATTTACTCTTTAGTTGAGATAAGAAAACACTTTGAGGGTTGGAAATGTAAAAAAAAGTACATTGATGTACAGGTAAATGTAAAATTTAAGTGATGTGAAACATGAAGGAGAGGTTGTGTAATTAGCAAAAGTATATTGATTTATGTGTTGTGTAAAACAGGGACAGAGTGTTGTGTTTTATCAAGGTTTAGCTGGCATAACGTACGGCAGATCTTAATAGGTTGTTGTTTCGTTAAACAAACATGTCTTATCTAACAGTAATTCGGCTCTATTCTACAAACAGGTTAAAGTAAAAGTTACGTATACCATTGCACAATTTTCGAGTATGTAATAGTGGTATACCCTATGCCATATCGGATTCACTAGAACTCGAACCAATGTATGCAATAAAATGCACGACATGCATTAAGGTTTAACATTGTAAATCAATGTAATCGATAAATACAATTGAGAAGAAAACATCCAAAGAGAAGCATATATACATCTCATGCTGAACACTTTAAGGTGTTGAGATCATACCCTAGTTCAATTGTGAAGTTGACAAACTATAAAATAAGTAACCAAACACGAACAAAACTTGTGTGTGTCCGATTGGTGACGCGTGAGTGAAGCGAGGCATAACACTCGTGAGTCGTGACGCGTGAGTGAAGGTACCTCAGTCGTGAACAAGGCTTGCACTACAAACAACCTAAGATAAAAGCACTTATAAGTTGGCATCTATATAGGAAAGTTCAAACAATTGAGTCACGTTTTTGTTATACGCAATTCATGTGATATCTCAATTGACGTCAGAATCTTAAAAATGAATACAAAAACAATGGTGGTTGTGGTTGGGTCCGACCAAGCATACAATGTTAATTAAGAAGTTGCTTGCTACAATTTATCTCTGTGAAGTCGGCGCTATTATTTCGGATACCATTTTATTTACCTTGTCACTCTCTTGTTGTGACCACATGATGAAAACGCATGAGACTAGTAGTTATGGTGAATTTAGACTCGTTACACTAGTGATTTTCAGCGATTTTTATTTTGCCTGTCACATCAGATGTTTCTTTTCGACAACCTACATACAACTTTTTACCACACTAGCAACCTTCATTTTTTCTTTTTTCTTTTTCAAATTTTTTAACAACAAAATAATAATAAAACCATTATATAATAATTCAAATAACATTAAAACAATACAATAATAAAATGACTAAAGTAGTGTTGATTTACACGATTCCAAATGTCTTCCATCGATTTTTCATGCGTTCTTACGGGATCATCATCACAGTGTTGCTCATCTCGAAAAAATTTGAAAGATATCGCATGTTCTTTGTCATGAAATATCATATTATGCATGTAATATTATGCATGTGTACATTATATCCGATAGTCGACTTCGTGTCAACCCTCTAGCCGGATGTTTAATCATTAGCCATTGCTTCTTTAATACACCAAAAGTTCGTTCCACATCTTTCCTTGCCGCTTCATGCTTCGTCTTATACAATATTCGTTTGTGATCATTCGTCCCTGGATTTTTTATGGACTTAATAAGAATGGACCATTCCAGATATATCACGTCGGTAAGATAATATCCCTTTTATAAGTTACGTTGTTAACCACGAATGGAACATCCGGTGCTCTCCTCGCTTTGAGATCATTGAGCTCTTAAAGCTGTTGGACAATTCGCTCACGAACCTTTATAATCAAGGCTTCCTATCATCCCAGGAAACTCATGCTTTTGCTCGTGATAAGCATAGAGTCTTTCAATGTCAGTATAGGTTGGCTTTCGCAAAAACTCTTCACCATATAACTCCATGATGGGCTTACAAAATTTTCTTAGACACTTACGAGCTGTTGTCGTACTCATTTGCAGATATTCGTCCAAAGAATCAGGATTGGATTCGTATGCCATTTGACGAACTGCCGAAGTACACTTCATCAATAGGGAAATACCAAGTATGCCCCCACAATTAGTAGTTTGTTGAAAATAAGGGGAATCATCGGTTACCTCTCGAACAATTTGTGTGAATAGTTGTCGGCTCATTCGGAATCGCTTACGGAATGTTTTTCCGTCATACAGTTGGTGTTCAGAGAAGTAACCCGCAACTAAACGATTATGAGCACCGTAATGATCCCTGTCTATGTGGGTTCTCGGGATTTTTGTCGTTGACGCTTGAAAAGCCACTCAACATGCTTTCGTAAAAAGCGCAAGCTCACTATTAACTTCATCTTCATCGTCCGAAGATGAAGTGCCAAAAAATAGCTCGTAAGAAATTATGTAGATTAAATGTGTAAAAGTGTATAGAGAAAATGTGTTTGAATGTGTATACAGAATTATAGTTTGAATTTATGAATAAAATGGTGAAATTAGTGAGTTATTTATAGTGTTAAAGTGTTAAATTTTAAAAGTTAAAAAAAGGGGTTTTTTTAAGACACCAAATGGTCAAATGGTACAACTTTTTTGTTGTTTTGTGTTTGTTTTTGATGGTTGAGCAGGCGATCGAATTCAAAGAAAAAAAAACTTGGTTGACCGAGTATCCACATCAATCACGACCCACGACCTAGTCGGTCGACCGATAAGAGGACCGAGCTTGTGCGTCTAGTCTTAAGGGATACAAAAACACCTTGCCACTTCAGCGACAATTCAAATTCTCTCTTTTAACTCAAACACATGACACTAAGTCCATAGTAAGACGACCACAGTGGATACTAACAACATCTCTCACAAAAATTACAGTAATTAAAGAAAACACACACACAAACTTTGCAAAAGTTGGGGTCGTATAGCCGATCGAAACACACAAACCAAAAGGGGACCGTTTGTTTGGTCACCTCGCCGGGGAGGGACGCGGCCACCGAAGGTGGACCGACCCTGGGTTCGATCGCCCATTGTAAATAGCTTAAAAATTACAAAGTGGAGTTTGGTGATGAAACACTATATATTCGTTTGTATTTATTTTTTTTTTTTCAAGCAGAGAAGCACTAGTGGAGTAAATGGTAGTACTAGCAAAGTAAGAACGAATATTGCATCACGTCTATGTGATTGGGACCATACTACTTCTAGCCACCCACTTCTTTGACTTTATTATTAACTATATTCATTTTTATTCTAACCCCTTTATTATTATTTTTTTTATTAGCTCTAACCAAGTTTAAGTTTAACGACTTGTTCGACTTGAGATGACTAAACAAGTTTTCGAACGATTCAAGTGAATATAACCGGCTAAATAAATATGTCTGAGCTTGAATCGAACTCGAATACCGTCAAGCTCGAGTTTGAAGCAATGGCTTATCTAGAATTTAAGAGATATGTTAAAAGGGTATGCACTTGTTTTGTTTTGTAAAAATTGCAAAGTATATGCACTTGATTTTAAAATCTAAAATATTTGTGAATGAAAGAACATTTTACGCTGCCGATTATGCTCAAAAGGTATGTAGCATAGTCACATGGAAAGGGGTTTGTTTTGATACGCGATCGAGGATCGGGATCACGGTTCGCTAGGTGTCTAAAATTCGGTTCGATGGGGTAGGTTCATTCGTGATCGCTTCAGTACGATGCACATAATAATTAATATATTCAGGATTATATATTAAAAAAATAAATAGTTTAATACTTATGAAATTTTTCATAAGTCATAACCACTAGTCAGTTACTTAAAATAATTAAAAATTTTATGATTGAAAAGGTCTCAGATTTGAATCGTTATTTTTTTTCGTTACCGACTTCATCGTACCTAAATATGAACTGGATCACAATTCGCGGCCTTTCTAGCAAATTATGTTACTATGGTATGTACATGTTTACGCTTTGCCTCAAATATGTCGGCTCCTGAGGGTTTCGAACTCAAATAACTTGTAAAAAACTCCTCATTAGCAACTCACCTACAACAAAAATAATGTTAGATTAGGCTTCACTTTATAGTGAAGCTTTATTTATTTTTAGGTCAAACTGTCTCAAAAGTTAAAGATAAATCGAATCACGATACTTGTCAAGGTAGAGTGGATAATTGCTCTACGTCTTTGTTACAAGGACCATATTATATACTTTGACTACATTATGAACCACAAATAAGTAGCTTCACCTCATTTCTCACCTTTTTTGGGGGGTATTAACTTCAATAATCAATGTGCTTCACTTGATTATTTATTATGTTGACTCAAAATCAATAACCGGGTCATTTATAATCTCATTCAAAGGAAGTGTCAAGTATTAAGTTATTAAATAAATTTGTCGGTTATTATTGAGAAATAGTGTAATCTTTAGTAAGAAACATGTCTTTATAAATACATAATTTAGCAACTAGCAAAGTTACAACTTATGATACAAGTCGATCTTGACGTGCAAAGTCGTCTCACTTCTAATTTAGCACACTCCAAAAGAAGTATATAATCCATTGTTCGTTTAGTCTTTTTCACGAAAAACGCAATGATTCTAATAAGATAGAGAACAATTTTCGACAAGTGAATTGACTTGTGTAGTGCTTTGTTTCGCTATTTATAAGTATGCCAATTTGTTCCAAAACCTTTTTAAGCTACATTTAACACAAGGAGACATAAGGCACAACTTAGTACTTATTCATATCACGTATCTTAAAGCATAGATAAACATTCTTTTTATTTTTATTTTTATTTTTGTTTTTATTCATTGAACTGTTCAACGAAAAGAAAAGAATAGTAGCAAAAAAACAAATTTATCCACATAGCAACTTTGTATTTAAAAGGTGAAAAGAAATTGGAGAATGATTGTCCCCGAGAAAAAAGGAAACAGGTGAATTGGATTATTGATAACTGGGCCCTCACTCTACTCATGAATGGGTGACAAGTGGTTTGTGGGCTTCGGTTATCACCAATTCGGCTTTGAGTGTCGACTTGGCTTCATTCATTTTTCACATGTGCTCTATTCGTATATCATTCCGGGACGGAACTAGGGTGGGTCTCGGAGAATCTGAAATACTCATAGAATTTTGCAGCGTAGTGTTAATTTATATAAAAAATCTCAGTTTTTTTCTAAATGCATCTGATCCAAAAAAAATTGTGTTACTCGTTTGTATAATGTTTTATAAATGCATCTGGTCAAATGTGTTCTGGTTCCGTCCCTAATAGTATTAGGCTGTAAACTAATCATCTTCATGTCAATGTCAAGCGATCATTCAACACAATTTCAAACCCACAAACAAACAACTGCAATTGCGATTGTCAAACAAATCACGTAAAATATTCCATTTTAATACAAACATACCACACTAATAAAAAGAAAAAAAAACAGTGCATCACTAAACCAGTGCGTCAAACCTACCACCGCGTGTCACACCACATAACCACGGGTGGGTTTGGTGACCATCAGTGGCGGAGCTAGAAAAAATTTATTAGGAGGGCCAAAACAATTTTTGTTCCGGAAGAACATTAAATGGGAGGGCCGAAACAATTTTTTTTCCGGAAGAACACATAAAATCGCGAAAAAATACACTAACGGGCTTAGNGTGCATCACTAAACCAGTGCGTCAAACCTACCACCGCGTGTCACACCACATAACCACGGGTGGGTTTGGTGACCATCAGTGGCGGAGCTAGAAAAAATTTATTAGGAGGGCCAAAACAATTTTTGTTCCGGAAGAACATTAAATGGGAGGGCCGAAACAATTTTTTTTCCGGAAGAACACATAAAATCGCGAAAAAATACACTAACGGGCTTAGGCCTAGGGGTTCGGGACCCTTCCCTGTCCCTTAATAGCTCCGCCCTTGGTGACCATTACGGGTAACTTTGAATATTGATATATACGTTATAACTTTGTGTTTAATTCTTCACTAGCACCGATATAAAAATATCCCAAGTGTTGTTTTTCACTCATTGTATTTTGTCATTTAACCCATCATTTTTTCATATATTATGATCTTGTATATAAAAAGATAAGTAAAAATATCATGTAGGAAGAATTATCATTTATTTAAAGTTTAGAACATACTTGTGTGCATAGTATGTTGTGTTTTAACTGTGATGTATCTAGTTATTTTGTTCCTGGCACCATTGAGTATCACATTTAATAGTGCACAAATTATTCTTAGATTTGTAAATGATCTAATCAAACAATAATATTTTGCTGGTAATAACTTATATGAACGTAAATCATAAATGAACTTACGTAAAAAAAAAAGTTAGGATAGTGAAATACTTCATAATAGGATAGTGAAATACTTCATAATGCTGGGCACAGTGGGAAGGTTATGGGGATCGGTCATGCATGGTCTTGGTCGGTCGAGCCCATTGTGAGTGTTTGGTCATGGATCGGTCAAGCAACAATCTTTTCATAACTCGGTCGAAATTTCGACCGATTTTTTACACACCTTATTTATTTATTTATTTATTTTTAATTTTTTTTAACTTGGTCACTACTGCGGCAACTTGGTCGTCGGAGAGAGAAAAGCTGATGTGGCAAAGTCGTGTCCGGTCATGACTGTGCCCAGCCTAAGGATCTTTGAATCCAATTATCCGGGAAGATTTAGAAATAAACCGACTAAAATGAGCACATATAACGCATGGTATTGATTAGAAATAGTGCAAATGCGTGAGTTAAAAGTAAATCTATAGATACCTGTGTATTTCAAGCTTCTTGTTAGTGTTTTTTTGTTTTATATATGTCATGTTTGCTGTTAAAAAAAATAAAAATAAAATAAAAATAAAAAATCTATAGTTACCTTATTATTATTTGATGAAAACCAACTTTGTGTCCCATATTGGATAAAAAAGGGAACTATGTTAACTTTGGTATATTTGGAGTTATCGTAATCGCTTGCTTTTTTCTAGCCCCCTTCTAAGAAAGCGTTGCTTTGGGACTCTATTATCTCTCAATCTTTCTTATGGATTTCTCTTAGAAATCCTAAGCTTAAGTTTAGTTGGATAGATTGTTAAAAAACCCTTTAGCTTCTATTACGTAGTACTTCTTTGTAATCTTCTCTTCTAGCTTTTGCTAGTTTTCAATAAAAGCCGCCGTTCAAAATATATATATATATATATATATATATATATATATATATATATATATATATATATATATATATATATATATATATATATATATATATATATATATATATATATATAGCACAATGTACTTGAGTTAACACGCGCGTGTTTGGATTAGCATCAAGTTTTCGCTCAGACATTTCGGAGCTCTTTGGCTCAAGACTTAAGAGCAATGCGACTTCTTGATTTTTATTAATAGTTAAACAAAATTTATAAACTTTGACTTTTATAAATAGTTAAACAAAATTTATAAACTTTTCTTAACAAGTAGCCGAAATTTTTAAAAAATATTATTTTACTTAATTTCAAAATTTGCTCTGACTTGAAAATTATGAAAAAAAAAAAGAAAAAAAAAAGAAAAAAAATATCAAACCCTTTATCTTCGGTTGTCACTGTTAACGGCGTACCGGAGAGCATTCATTTTTTTTTTTTTTTTTTTCTTTATGCCATATCACATCTTCATCAAAAACATATAACTCAATTTAAATTTTCATTCAAAAATTGATTGATTGCTAATGTCAAACACTCGTTGCTATTTTCCGACGTCACTTTTCCATTCCGACATGTGATAAACAACCTATTTAGACGACCTCTTATATCTTAACTCTCTCTTTTACCCATCACTTTTGAGTCCTTTTTCACATGTTTTCTATTCGTATAACATTAGCATGCAGACTCATTATTTTCATGTCAGTGTCAAGCGATCATTCAACATACTTTCAAATCCACTAACGAATAGTTGGAATTGTGACCATTAAAGAAATCACATAATATACTCTATTTTAATACAAATCTACACACAAATAGAAAGAAAAAAATAATAATGCGTCACAAAACCAGTGCCAAAACCCACCACCACTGGTGAGTTTGGTGGCCATTACGTATAACTTTGTGTTTAATTCTTCACTATCAGAACTAATGTTAAAATATCACAAGTGTTGTTTTCCACTCAGGGTTCTAAAAGGCGCGCCATGGCGCCGCCAAGGCGTAAGGCGTGACCTCCACGTTACGAAACAGACCAAGGTGTCGTCTCTAGGCGTGACGCGTTATGAGGCGTGCTAAAGCGCGATAAGGCGTGCCTTTGCTCAAGGCGTGGCACCTTTTTCTGAAGCTTTTAAGGGATTTAGTAGTATTTGGGCTAGTATTAGGGAATTACTAATATAAAGGATATGAGCTATATGAGATTATGGGTATGTTTGGTAAAATTAGCTGTAAGCTATAAACTGTTAACTGATAGCTGTTAGCTGTAAACTGTTAGCGTCAAGCTGTGAGCTGATTGCTGCAAGTTGTCACTTTTTTGTTTTCAAACCTGTTTGGTAAAGTAGCTGTAGCTGTAACTTTAATATGTAAAATGACATAAAAAGACATGTATATAAAAATAAAAAGAATAAAAATAGATAAATTCATTACATAAGTAATAAAGTTGATACTTTATGATAACAAGTTTATGGTAGTTATTAACGTCACATTTAAAGGTCCTTGAAATCTAACATCCTTTGGTACGAGTAAACATGTAAAACGAACTAGTACAATTTTTTTAAATGCCAAAAATGGCTAAAGCTCAACTGTATTTTTGCATGACCAATATTACTTTTGTAAAACATTACTCATGAATATTTTATCATATTTCTTTTTAGAAATTATACAGTACACATGCAAAAGGGTCATAGAGAACATTGACCACGTAATAGTTAGAGGGTATAAGCGTAAATTTAGAAACAAAAAGCTTCAATTTATTTTGAACGCTTTCTTGATGAGCTGTTTGATTTGGAGATTTTTGTAAATGTAAAAGCTTTGATTTTGTGTATCCAAACAAGTCTTTTATTTTCGCAGGAGCTGTTTATTCAAAATAAAAAGCTTACAGCTCAAAAAATCTTGAAAAAGCTTCATGCCAAACAGGCCCTATGAGACTTGGACCTAGTAACTTTATAAATCAGTTTCAAGTTTTCAACTTATTTCTACCACTTATATAACGACTGAATCAATGTGATAAATATATAAATTTATAAAAAATTATTATGCCGCCTGGAGTAACGCCTTAAAAAACGTCGTGGCTTCGTCATGGCTCCTAAGACTTGAGGCATGCCGTCACGTCACGCCTCACGCTATTTATAACCTTGTTTCCACTCATTGTATCTTGTCATTTACCCCATCATTTTTTTCGTATATCATGATACTAGCTTCAAGACCCGCCCGATGGGCGGGCTAGCTATATAAAATAATTTTAATGACTATTGTAAGACTAATATATAAAGTTACTTATCTTAAAAGAAAAATATGTAATCAATTATAAGAAAAAAATATAAAAAGAATTCAGTTGTTTAAGGAACAACAATATCAAAATTCATAAAATAATTCCATTTTGGGAGGAAGAGGTTTGTTGGAAAAACTTGGCAATTGTGCAGCTTTAAACTTTAAGCTCTTCCTCAGTTTGTTAACTGATCACTAAGCAGTGTTTTGCTTTGCCACGAAACAAATTTAAAAATTCCATCACGATTAGTTCATACACCTCTAAACTTTCATTAATTGGAAAGTAGCATATCAATGACCTTACAAAGAGTCTTTAGAATGAGTGCAATCTATATTTTCATTAGCCGTCTTAGCCTAAAACAAACATACAAATAAAATTTACATTAAGACGGAAGTTGGGAAAAAATTGCGTATTGGGCAAACAAAACAAATAGCACATATCAGTAGCTTGAAAAGCTTTTATTTGAATCACGGTGACGAAATTCTTTGACGGGTCATTTTTCAATTCAGATGTACTCTTTTTATTCAACTTATGTCTATATGTATATTTATTTCCCTACAATAGTTCCTCATTATGATGTCCTAACCCTTGTTAAGTTAATTATATTCATGATGTTAATTATTCTTTTATTCTAATTAAGTTTGCATTCTTATAATATTATAATGAACACAAGATTTTCTATTTCATTGTATGATTCTCAACGTAAATCATCTTCTAATACACAGATGGTTTAAGAGGAAGCTACATGGGTATGACTGCATCGAATGCATTGGCTTATATAACAATCAAAAGAATATTAAAAACCAAGACCATGACACTTACAAATAATTTCTCTTTTTTGTAAATATTGAGTTCCTGTTGATACTCCTTTTGCTTCAGCTGCTTAACCACATGCATTTGATGTTCCTTGTTGATACTCCTTTTGCGCTGCTTAACCACCTGCATTTGAAGTTGTTCCTTGTGTATCTTCAAGTTTAGGGACCAGAATATACACACAAAAATTCAAGATGATAACATGTTAGAAAAGGGTTTTAGTTTAAATGGATACTTTTAATGTGTGGGTCAAAACAGGTTGGCTCACCTGTAAACATTATATTATCTTTTTGCCAATAACGGAGCAATTTCAATTTGGATAAATTACCATATGGAAATAATGTTTTACAATTTTATGTGATTGCTGTCATCATGCCCTCTACGTGTGGCTTTAGCTGCGTCCACTCTGATCATCAGACACCATCATCCCTTTTCTATTAGAATATTTAATATTACATCTTTTGAATCCATAATAAACACTAAAACATTGACAACATCATCAAACAAAAGTAACAATACCTCTTGCTTGTGCATTCTTTTTCCACACGCTCATACGGCGGTGCAAGTCTTGCAAGTGTAGAGGGTTTTGGGACTGTAGACCTGCAATGACAAACCAATTTTTAAACAGTTAGATCTTATGCAACTTTTGATCAGGAAAGGACCATCTTAAATTGAGATCTCGAACACTATGCAATCCGTACAAGTCACGTCCGATGATATAAGAAACAACTAAATTCTACAAAAACTTTAAATTTCAGCAAACTAAGTTGTTTGTGCGTAACATAAGTTTAGGGTATGATTGGACATAAAACTATACATTAGGGGTTGTTTGGGCAAAAGTTTGGGGTCTGTTTGAACAGATAAACTGCTTTGGGGGCTGTTTGAACA
>LBNU01021659.1:0-17353 GCA_014162995.1 Artemisia annua | reverse complement strand
AGAACGTTATGGAAACTTATGATTAAAGTAAAGTACCTCAGTAGGTGGCATGTGCCCAAAGAAGTTAAGGATCCCATTCAAGTTTTGTGTCAATGATGACCCGCGCATGATCGAGTAGTTAGACATGAGATGTATGTCGTTTTTTGAGGTAGCCCACACCAGGTTCCTTAGCTGTATAGGGCATGCATAAATCAAATTAGGTACACAAGCAACACACAGTTAAAGTAACATGACTTACATTGCTCTTAGGGTTGCTCGATTTGCAAGTAGAAGAGACTCTTCCATTGTCAGAAATCTAAAAATTCATATGTGAAGATTGTAACCTGAAACACTAACTGAAAAAGGATAAAAGCATGCCAAACACATCAAACGTTAACTAACCTCATTAAGTTTTTGATGCCGACTTTGCGAGGCCACCTTCCAGTAAAAGAGCTCGAACATCTTCCTTAGTAGCCTCAAGTTCCATTTCAACCAAACTACTGTTTGAAACATATATTAATAGATGTCTAACATCCATTTCATATCATCATTGCAATTAAAATAAAAAAAAAAATAAAAAACAAATAACATACACAAATCATTTACACACATTGATCATAGAATTTAAATCTTTAGCAACCAAAACACACAAATTGATGCAATTTAAACTTTTTCGAATTTTGTATTTGTGATATCAATTGAAATTTTTTAATTTGCTATTAAATCACTTACTCAAAGTTGAATATTTTGGGAATTAGGGTTATAATGCCCTTTGAAGATACCTTTGAATGATGATGATGCCGATGCCATAGCCTGTATGGAATGGGGATGGGATGATTAGAATATTGGTTTTGTTATTTGTGGATTTGAATTTGAAAATGCCTAGTGAAATAGGGGATGATAGAGATATTGTTTGACTGAGATTGCAGAAAAAATTAATGCCTCCCTAATTTTTCTCCCTTTTTTTCTCCAAAATTTGATTTAAAAGATTTTTGAAAACTTTCTATTAGTAGTGATGTTTCCACGTGTCATTCTTTTAGAATTTTGGGAGAGTTTTTGTCTCTAAAAATAGCAATCACACTTGTTCTATATATAGGTTGAGATTGAGATTCTATATAGAAAGATAAGTAAAAATATCACGCAAAAAGAATTATCATTAATTTAAATTTTAAAGTGTAGAACATACTTGTGTGCGTTGTATGTTGTGTTTTAACTGTGCCGTATCTTTGCTAAAAAAATAAAAATAAAAATAAAAATAAAGAGTTGTAAATGATTAAAATTTGCTAGTACTAATAAGTAATAACTAAAATGAATGTAAATCATAAATGAACAAACAAAGAAAGCTGGATAATGAAATACTCGCATATGGCAATGCAACTTTTAGTCGCAAATAGAAAAAAGTTAAGATAATGAAATACTTCATGGAGGTTTTTGAATCCAATAATCAGACAAGGTTTAGAAATAAACAGTCTAAAATGAGCACATTGAATGGTATTGATTAGTACAAATGCATGAGTTAAATCTAAATTAGATACCTTATTATTACTTGATGAGACATGTCCCACATCGGATAACAAAGGAAACTATGTTAGCTTGATATACCATAATGTATTTGGGTTTCTCGTGTTTCGATTAGTATCAAGTTTTCACTCATCTTACACAAGGTGTTGACCTACAAGGTGTCCTTTGGATCAACACCGACTTTGATGGGTGAAAAATTAATACGACTTCCTAACTTTTTAATAGTTAAACAAAATTTATAAACTTTTCTTAACAAGTAATCAAAATTTTGTACTTTTTAATAGTTAAACAAAATTTATAAACTTTTCTTAACAAGTAATCAAAATTTTGTACAACTATCTAATAAGGTAGATTACAATAGCAAAGATGCATGTTATGGTTTCGGTGACTCGGAGGCATACGCCATCGCAACTTGATGTCATTTATTTTTTGCTTCTTTTCTTTTACTATTGCTTTGTTTTGCTTTTGCTGCTGTTGTTTGAAGATTTGTTTTCACTTTTTCTCATATATTTTCAGCAACAAATTAATAATTACCAATATATATTAAAAGACTAAAACAACGACGTCGTTTCCTATGTGGGTTTCCCGCCAAAAAAAATTGGGCTCCTTTGGCCTGGTCATTTTGATCCATCGTGCTCGATCTGTTTCTCATACATAATAATATAGAGAAACCTAGAACCTTCTCAAAACAACGGATCAAACTCAAATCCTCTATCATCCGCCTCTAGAATCTACAACACACATCATCGAAGAACAAAATATGTAGATCTGTGCCGATTCCTTTTTGTTTACCTTTTTGTCACCACACACATCATCGAAGAACAAAATATCCTTGATTGTGGTTGTAGCCGGCAATTCCAAGAACAGGTAAGTAAGAAAATTTGATTTATGGGTTTTTGTTCTTGGTTAGATTTTATGATATTGAGCTGTATTTTGCATAATTAGTGGTGTGGGTTTATTGCTCATTAAATTGTTAAAATATAAAGAGGAAAATTTTAATTAGGCTTCTGGGATAAATATATAAAAATTAAAATTAGGGAACTGAATAGTAACCTGATTCGGAGTTTAATCCATATACACACACTATATAAATAAATGAATTAAAATTTGGTTTTTGCCATAGGAAAAAAAAGGGCAAAGCGGTGATTTTTATCAGGTACGAATTGGATCTTTTAATCATAAATTGGTGCCTTTTAAGATTTAAATTTCAATCTTGAACCTAAAAGTTTGACTGTGTTAACTATTTTTGAGAGTTATAATTGCACTATATGTTAGTTTAAGGTATAAATTCATGATTTTTTAACCTTTAAATTTTGATCTTCAAGCTTAAATTACTGATCATCATCCTTAAACTTTTGATCTAAAATTGATGTTTTTTAAGGTTGAAAGTTTAGAACTTCAAGCTTATATCAGCTAATAATTTCGCCTAAAACATTAATGGTTATAATTACATAAAGGTTTGGATAGTTGAAAGCTGCTACTATATGACAAGTTAGATCATAGACTTTTGTAATTTCAATCAGTGATATGTGCTCTAAAACTTTTAGATTTTACTTCAAAATCTGATTTTTCCCATTGAATAAGGTGTTTTGAATAAGCAGTCAAGCAATGCTTTTTTCAATAAGTTGTTTTGAATTACGAGCTTTGTAGTCCAGGAGTTTTTGTCTTTGCTTATTGTTAAACCAGATAATACCAAAATATCTCATAAGTTGTTTTGTAGTTCGAGAGTTTTTATCAATAAGATGTTTTCAATTACCAGTTTTGTACATGTTTTCATCTAGAATGTCGGTATCTTCCTCTTTTCAAATCTGTTGATCAACTTGATCGAGATCAATTCTGTTGCAACTACACTATTTGACAGCATTGGTATATTGCAGAAAACAAAAAAGGAACAGGCGACGGCACTGAAGGTTATGAAATTTTTGGCTTGCAAAAGGATAGATCCGAGGGAAAGGTAAATTTGAAATCACTTATATGCTTAATGATGGCTGAAAACGGGTGGGTTATGTGATTGAGTCACGTGTCATGTTATGTTTAAGTTGTTTATATTCATTGTCCAACGATTGCAGAGCAATTGGTACCTCAGTGCCTTTTGAAAAAGCATTAGCTGACATACTTGATCACTTCAAACCTTCATTGGCGGGTGACCAAGACTTCCTTGAAAAGAGGCCACAAAGGTATTGTAGCTAACTGTATAAGATCACTTAGGGAACAAATGAGATATAATATTTTGATTTTACATGTTCTTTTGTAATTGGTAGGCTTTCTCCGGGAATAAATGAGTTGGTCCAAAAGCTACAGGAAAGAGGTAAGAGTGCTTATCTGATCTCTAGAGGATTTCGTCAAATGCTCAGTGTAAGCCAACCCCGAATTGCTTTATCGAACTGTAGCACAAGTCAATGTGTTTTGTAAAAGCAGATAATTAGCTAAGATTTTTGGAATTTCAAAATTAACATATTTAAGAATGTATTTGAAACCAAGATACTAAAACAATAGTCTACTCACATGTAGGTATACCATGTTGATTGTTAAGAATACCAGAAGCAATAGAACTTTCTGGAACTAAAATATAAAGATATCTAGATTGCTTTTTTATGATGCCGACCAATTATACTTATTCACTAAAACCAATGGCATTCTCTATTTTAGGTAACGTCCTTCTTGAAAAGTTATTGTTGGGCCAGTCAAACAACTTTATAATGATAAAGAGCTATTGGTGAAAACTGATCAGAAGTCGCGCTGTATTCAGTTTGTGTTATGAAATTTGTGTTCATAGGAAACTCGAATAGTCCAAGTGTAAAGGGTAAGTTGCAAGTTATTATTTGTACAAATCAAGTTTCTCGGTCTTTCAGAATATGTATACCATTTACGTATTTTGTCTTTATTTTTTTCCACCTTTTTACATTATAGTTTTGTTGGATGTATGTAGGTGCTTGCTGTCAAAATACCATAAATCCTTGATTTTACCAATATCAGACCGCCATTCATGTTTACATAGGAAGCATTCAAGATTCTGGTAACAATAACTGCATTGTCAGACATACAAAACAAGAAACAGTTGAACAACGAACAACATAATCATAAGGTAACAGATTTCAGATATTCATATTAGTATACAGGCTTGGCAACAATCTGTCCATCCTTTTACCATTTGCATTGTAATTACAGTCACGAATACTGGAAATTCTATTCACACCTCTTGCAACAACACGCAAGCGCAGGAAGGTTTCGCTTCCGATATGATGCGCAGCTACGTCACTTTTAGTACACTCATATGTCTAATGACATGGTGGCTCTAACTCGCGGATTACAGCCAGTCACCAACATGCATATGCTTTGCGCAAAAGGAGGTTCAACCAAATATCTTCGGGTATGTTACAATACTAATGTACACGCATTCTAAACTTTGTAGAAGCCCTTGGTTGCCGTCCTCTTAGTTATTGTCTGTTCTAACCATTGTAGGTGCACCTGAACCACAATGCCAATCTTCAACAAAAGATGACGCGCCACCAGCCATACCATCAGCAAGGCACCGACATTAGTGGTACGACTATCCCTCTTTCTGACTTCCGTAAAGGGACTCAAGCTTTTATGACTTTAGTTTGCAACATGATCATTGCAATCGAGAATATGCAGCAAATTCTTGCTTTGTTTTTAAACAGTCTCAACTACAGCTTTACACCTTTGTCCTTTTCAGTTGTTTTCAAGTCAGCATTAGTAAAACTCTGTGTATAAAAGTTGTAGATTGTCTACAGCGCAAATTGTAGCTGTAACTATTTGTCATTTCAGTTTAGACGCCTCTTATCAAACCTCTCATGTTATTGTACTGCTTACGTCTCAGGGAGCTGTGGAGATTGGTAATCTTTTAAGAGGACTTGGTGCTGCAAACTCACAGGGTTCTGGATATGGGAATCTCAGAGGTGCAGGGTATCAGCAAGGCGCCTATCCGTAGAACCTCAACACAGAAGGCCGCATAATAAGATTTATTTTTAGAACAATGGCACTAGCAACTATGTTATTGATTCAGTGTCAAATTGTGATTCGTAAACAGGTTATGTAGTAAAAATAAGGTTTAACAAAAAGCAGGATGCGTGTGGCTATTTGTGAAAGTGTCGGTTCCAAAAAATCAAGTTTTTTTCTTGCATTCTTGATCAAATCCTAAATATTCTTTGATAAACAACATTATAAACCAAATACAACGATAAAAACCCCGCAAGGCCGCAACGCGGCCGGTCGTCGCCATACTTGTTTTTTTTAAATGCTTTTATTGCTTGTTTTAGTTTTCGTTGTTGTAAATGAGGATTTGTCTCTGCTTGGTGACAAACGTCTTCATCAACAATTGTTTTTATTGCTTTATTGTTTATTTAGCTTTCTCATCTAATCTGAGTTATTATGATTTCGCCGCACAGATTGCAGGAATATTAGATGATAGATGTAGCCCAAGCCCGATACAGGGTATGGTCTATTAAGGTTAGGTTATTTTATGTATTATGCATTATAAATATATAGAACATCTCATGACGTTTTCAAGATTTTACATGTTGATGGTGATGATCGACGAAATACTATGCCTTATTGTTATTTGAGATAACCCAACTTTGTATCCCATATAGGATATAGAGAGGAAACCATGTTAGCTTAATATACCACAATGTACATTGTATGAATATGTGGAAAACTTATATGAAATCTTGACTTTTTAATGGTTATAAATAAAATTTATAAACTAGTTGGAATTACAACAACAAGAAAACTCAATTCCGTCGGAGTGAGATATGGATGAGGTGAGATGTATACAATTACACCCCTACCCGAAAAAACTAGTTGGAATTATGTACGTCTATTTCTTTAGGCAGCTTAGATTAAAGCTTGCAGTCCTTACACCTGAACAAATACTATTTAAAACAAGGATTATATATGGAATTCTATATATGATTAGGGTGAAACTATTATACAATTAACAATTGTGCTATTTAAAAGCCTTACTTGCATGTAGACATGATATGTCACTTGTATGTAACTATCGAAACTGAATCTCATCGAACTACTCCATTTTCATATTGATTGAAATGCTATCATTGTGTTTGTAGGGTGAACACTTACAGAACGATCTCAAATCCAAGGTCATAGTTATTGAAGCTCGATATCATCTATCTTAGTAACTTCATAAGATAAAAACGACACATAAAATGATCACTAATAATGTAGATTATAAGAGCAAAGATGCATGTCCATTTGGAAAACTTATGAGCCTTATAATTTTCTGGAATGAAAAACGTAGGGTTTTATCCACATTGGTAAAAAGTGCAACTAGCTGATACACTAAAAGTATAAATGGATCCGGTGATGGAATTAGTGTGGGTCTCGGGACAATCATGAATTTTTGTGTCGTATTGTTAATTTTATTTAAAAACCTCGATTTTTGATGAATGCACTTGGTCCCCAATAAATGTATGTAATCTTGTTTAGTTTTCCTTAAACACACCTAATGACTTCGTGTTCTGGTTCCGTCCTTAAATTTATGAATCACGAACTATATTTATTCATAGTACTTTTAATTTGTATTCTATATTATCTAAACTTAAATGGGTCATTTCATTGAAATATGGATTGGTATCTTGTGTGGTATACTTTGAAGAAGAATTGGTTGGTGATCGATATTGGAGTACTTGCATAACGGCGGCTACAGATTTCCCACATCTTTATTTTTGTGTGATACAAATAAAATCCACGTTTTCAACATAAGAATAAAAAGACAAATGTGTCAACTCCACCAACAAGTGTTGTCACATTCCTCTTGCCTACCTTATTGCTTTCTAAATACAAGTTTTTCGATAATTACGTTTTTTCAACCATTATCATATGTATTTCCTTAATTCAATAATGTCAAGACAACGTGTCTTGTAATTTTTTCTTCTCTCATTATCATTCTAACATGGAAGTTGAGACATGTTAGTACACTTTCCATATTATACGTTACTAGCTCATTCATGAACTTAAATAGATAGACGATTTTATTTCATAGGGTTTTGTTAACCACAACCCTATGGGTTGTGGATAAGCATCATCATATATGTGAAATTAGCATTTAATGAACTAATTATTTCCGTATTTATACACATTTAATGATGATAATTATAAAACTTGTTGTTAAACATGGAATGTTTAATATTAATTAATTATTGATTTTCCAGTTATGGTAACCTTAATCACAACCTCATGGGTTGTGGTTAACAACCCATGATTGATGTGTGATAGTAAGATAATAGGAATAAGTAAGAAGATATAACATTTCTCATGTAAGTTATATCGAATATTATTTATTTATTTATTTATTATTATCAGATGATTGATGTGTGATAGTAAGATAACAGGAATAAGTAAGAAGATATAACATTTCTCATGTAAGTTATATCGAATATTTGTTTCGATGATGAAAATAGTTTACTTCCTTTGTCTCAAAAAGAGTGTTCAAAAAAAAAAATAATAATAAAAAAATGACAAATTATTATATATTGAATTAATGTTAGTTAAAAAAAATGACAAATTATTATATATTGAATTAATGTTAGTTTTTAACTTTTTATTTATAAAAATTTAACTTTACCCTCATATTTAATATTGAAATAAGAAATGAGTAATTAATGCAGGTTTTGATTAAATAAAGTAAGAAAGCTAGTTACAATTAGTCAATTACTAACTATCTAAACAAAAATTAAAAACTGGATATTTCTTAAGATAAATATAAATAGTAAGGTGAACATTCTTTTGTAAAACGGAGGGAGTATTTGTCTCATTTGACGACCAAAGATTTGCTTTTCACCAAATTATATCCATTTGTCATATTGTTTACCGACGCTTCACAATAATTACCCAATGTTAGTTGGGTGTGTTCTTTTTGAAAACATGATGTGTTTACATGTATATAAGAGATCACAAGGATAACTATAAATCCACTTTTGGAAAGATAGAAAAAGCATAAAGTCTTTTGGTTAATTTACATGACTTTCTTTGGTCATGAAGAAAACATTCTACTTTGCAAATCACTTTAATGCGTCAAGTGAAATCTTGAAGATGTAATCATGGAATGATAAGCATGGTATTAGCAACTTATTTTTAAGCTATTAAATATCAACGAGAATAAGGATATATGCAATGTATCCTCAAAAGTAAAGTTGGCTTCCAGAAATATACTTTTAGGAACCAAGATAGAAATATACTTTTTGAAATGGTTATGACTTAAGAGTAATGATTAGTGTTGATGATGAAACTAAGCTTTATAAAGACTCTTATAATCATTGTATTAAAAGATTAAGCTTTCTTCGACTTTTTTTTGTGTCAAAGTAGATGTACCTTTTGCACCTCAAGGACGATTCGTGTTTCGTTGAATTTATGGTTTTGTAAAGTATAGAACATTATAAACAGATAACAAGATTACGAAGCATGTTCTTTCGCAAAAGAATTTTGTAATACGGCCTTATAGTGTATCAACGATTGATTAAACTGAACGAGGGTAAGTATGTCGATTATGTGACTTGGTTTAAGTTTTTCAAATACCTCTTTAGACTACGTAAACACTCAAAAGTTTAAACGAGGGTGAGTATGTCATGTTTTTATTCTTGCATTTTTATTCGTATATACAATATGAGTAAGGATCAAATGAGAAATAAAACTAAAATGAGAAGGATGAGAAGAAACCACAACCACACATTTTAGATGCACCTACAAAAGTAGATGCATCTCCACTTTATTCTTTTTTCCTTATTTGAAATGTGTGGTCAGAAATATTTCTCATTCTTCTCATTTGATTTTCTCTTCTCACTAGATCTCTTCCCTATACAATATATATAATTTTGAAATAAATATTGAAACATAAACAAAAAAAAATGTGCTATAGAACTATGGAATTTCATTTTGTGTTGGGCCTGCATGTACAGAAATGACATAATTTTGAAATAAATATTGAAACATAAACAAAAATGTGCTTAAGTACGTGTTGGATCTCATACATTTGGTGGGTCAAAGGGAGTCCAAACTGATAAACATTTTGTTTTTTCTTAAGTTCTTTTATCAGACAGAAATTTTAATCTATAGTCTTATTATCGAATTGGTTTTTGCACATACTACACCATATATTTTGATTGTAACAGCTAACACTTCGAAACCAGTTTAAAAAACAAGCAACAACAAGTTATATCTAAATGCAAACTCGATGTGTCGAAATGATTTCGTAAGGTTGATCAATAAATTTGAACATGTGCAAAAGTCTATATGCTATTTTCAACAATCACGTATTCGCCTGCTTTACTTTCTCCCGCGGGTGTGAATATTGATCTGCTTCACCTTACAAAAGTGAGAATCTCATAGAAAATGGCTAGAGGTTCTTCTTAAGAAAAACGGGGCTATATTCTTTCGAGGCTAACCTGTTGATTCTCCTTATGGTTTTAGAGACATTGCTAAAGCTTCCCATGGATTATATAGGCGCATTGCACTTACGACACGAATTTTATACCGTGAATGAGGCTCCACCTGATCAACATACAGCATTTTAGCACGAAATGGCTTAGGTATTTATTCTTTTTTCTATAATCTCTGTTTGTGTTGCTTAACATGAAAATTTTAACTACGGCAGGACTGCAAATGTTGCGATGAAGTTGGAATTGATAGATGGAGATGGTTCGTATCCAGTGAGGATTTAATGCGACCAAAGCCGGCTTTTAGAGTTGACGATGCAAGGCAAGGTAAGACATGGTTCAACAGCATGATGGTTGTTCACGGAGGGCCAAGAGAACGGGATAACATAATGTTTCAACCAAAACCGGTCACATTTGATGATGGTAAGCCATTACATATCACGTGGTGTGCGACTCCATCAAGATCTTGGAGGAGGAATGAGTCACTATGTGTATACCTTGGAAGAAAGTTGATGTTTTTCTTATAGATAATCCTAGCAGTGCTTCATTCTCTTAGACCAATAATTACCTCGCAAGCTAACACTCCGCGTGCAATGGCGTCTATATGCAAGTTAAGCGGAATCACATTGATGTTTCAAATATTAGTATTAATAACATTTTGTGTAGGGTGAGTTTCATGATCAACTCCAAATGTAAGATATGTTTCATGAAAACCTTAAGTGACAAGTTGAGTCCCACATTGGTTATATAAAAGAAATAATGCTTGCTTATATATACACCACAATGCATATGAGGCCATACATAATTTGATTACTATAAAGCTTCTGGTTATGTCACGGACCTTGATATTAAGGAGTCTACCAACAATCTAGTATCATCGGTCACGCATAAACTGAAAGTTTATACGAGCTCTTGAAACTTTTTTAGTTAACAAAATGTATTCTTGTTCAACAGAGTCCAAACTTTTTCTTTACAAACTTCAAGAGTCTCTCCCTTTATGCAACTAGGTATTAGAAACTAGTAAAGTCTTGGAGTTAAGTGATACTATCTCTAGAGAAACAGAAAAATGATCAATACAAGATCGAGATTAAAACTTGCACGAGAGTGACTGGAAAAACACTACCTAAAAACAATAGAGTTCTGTTTTTGCATGTTAGAACTTGAAACAATGGACATCCTATATATATCCGATCAGGGCGTAACTATTACTTAACATCGATTATATATAAATTTGAAACAAGTATTACGAGTTAAACAAAAACGTGCTATAGGATTTCATATGTCTCGGGGATCGGCTTACTCAAGGACTCAAGGTGCATGCTTAAAGTACAGAAAATGACATACTAGTTGGGCCTTTTACATCTAAAATCTATATGCTATTATATATAAGAGTAAATATGATAAACATCTTGTTTCTTAAGTCATTTTTATCAAACTGAACACTTAATCTAGTCATAATATTAAATGGGCGGTGCACCATACACACCATATAATTCGATTGTAACAACTATACTCTATACCACTGAAATCAGTTTAATTAAACATGCTTCAACAAGTGACGAACAGAAATTTATATGCAAGTACTTCAGGTTGTGATATAATTCCTCTTATTTTAGCGGAGCGTTAAACCGAATTCACTTCATGTCAGCCTCTCAAGAAAAAAAGAAATCAAGTTGCTTTCACTTCAAATTTTCTATCAACCAGTAGCACCCAACAAAGAATTATTAGATCCATCCCAATTAACCAGCTACATGTATGATGTATCTATCTCTTTAAAGTAGTCCATTTCCATATTGCTTTAAATGATGTCGTTGTTGGGATCGTGCACCCATGTCAAGGGATCATTTAGCTATGTCAGGGCTGAAAATGTTGTAATGATGTTTGAATGGATGAATGAAGATGGTTTAGATTCAGTGAGACCAAAGCCAGCTTTTGAGAGTTGATAATGTAAGACAAAGCATTAAGCAAGACTTGGTTCAATAGCATGGTGGTTGCTCACGCAAGGTCAGGTGAACAAGATAACTCTGCACTTGAACATGAACCGGTCACATTGCCATTGCCCGCTCAAGTGGTGTATGATTGCATCAAGATCTTGGAGGAATGAGTCGCTATACCTTGTAGATAATTTAGCAGTGCTTAATTCATTTTCTTAGACAAAGGGTCAACTCGCAATCTTACACTCGTCGTGTATTGGCGTCTATATGCAAGTGATTACACACGGCTAGTCAAATGGAATCACATTGATTTTTCAAATAGTAATATTAATAACATTTTGTGGTTTGCGTTTGTGTTGGATGACGTTGATGATCAACTTCAGATGTACGATATGCTTCATGAAAACCATAGATAAATTGTAGCTAGCTAATATACTGTAGTGTAAATGGATCACAATATATATCGCATATTAAACATAGATAAATTGTGGCAATATGATTTTTTCAATCTTAAGATATAGTGTTATTATCAAATTGGTTATCCACCATATAATTTGATTGTAACAACTAACATTTTGATATCAGCTTACAAAACAAGCTTAAATGAGTGAGGAGCCGAGGACTAAATCAAATAACTGAGGTTGTGATTATTAATCCTAAGGTGTACGAGAGGATGAAACACAATCATCCGACTGATTTTGTTGCGTGATTGAAAAAGCATGATTTGAGGTATAGACGACTCATGGCTAGAGATGATGATCCGATGTCGGCTCAGCTGGTCGTGGCTGGCACTTAACCTTCTCAAGTCATGACAATATAATTTCTGAAAAAAGTTCATTAAATAACCAGATAAGTAGTTCTATAGCATTTTTTTAACGACAAATTTATAAAGTATCTAACATAAGACAGTTAAATTTGAATTAGGTTATATTGTATTCATATTTGATGTACAATGTTTACTACAACAAACGTTTAAATGAAACTATGTTAAAAGTATTAGATAAAAAGATTAACTACTAATTAAGAGCTTGAAAATTTAACTATGGTGGGTCTGCAAAGGTTGAAATGAAGTTAAAATGGATAAGCCATTGCCTGCTCAAGTGTTGTATGATTGCATCAAGACCTTGGAGGAGGAATATGTCACCATACTTTTGAAGAAAGGTGATGTTTTGCTTATAGACAATTTGGAAGTGCTTCATTCTCGTAGACCAATGGTTAACTCACAAATTAACACTCGTCGTGCATTGGCGTCTATATGCAAGTGAAGCGGAATCACATTGATGTTTCAAAGTATTAATAGCATTTTGTGTAAGGTGGCTTTTATGATCAACAGTAAATGTAAGTTATGCTTCATGAAAACCTTAACTGACAACTTGAGTCCCACATTAGTTATATAAATGAAACATGCTTGCTTATATACCATAATGTATATGGACCATGCATGATTGGATTACTATAAAGCTTCCAGTTATATCATGAACCTTAATATTAGGGAGTCTACCGACATCTTAGTATACATTATGGTCATGGTATAGCTTGTAAGATTTATACCATCTCTTAAATTTTTTTATACTTTTTCAACAAGGAGTCCAAACTTTTCCTTTACCTAAGGGTGCATTTGGGGGCTGAAATGGATGGGTTTTAAGTGACGAAATGGTGCTGGAACAGGTGTCGTCGGCTTATAAGGTGCATGATTACTGAGTTGATGTGTTTGATGGTTTTGAAGCTGGAGAGAATATGTTTCAACTTTCAACATTTATGCTGCCAAATAATTGTTTAATGCTTCACTATTTGGAATGCGTAGTAACAGTCATGTGTAATTGTTTATATAGTGATATTTGAGTTCCAAAAACATTGAAGCACGTGTCAGAAATTTCGTTTCACAATTTTGTTAACGTTAACCAAACCCCAAAATATGCGTCCGCATCAGCGGCAGCAACCATCGAAAAATGTAGCAAACACCCTGCCGCCAACTTTACATAAAAATTATCACAAAATGTTTAAAAAAAAAAAAAAAAAAAAAATCCGGCTGAATACATACATCCAACAAAAACCAAGACTGCAACAACATACAAACATTTTCCTCCTAAAAAATGACAACCAAAAAAAATACCTACACTCTGTAACCCAGGAAAAAATATCCAGAAAATTATCAAAAAAAATAGCCTATTATTATAACAGCGTGCAACCCAAAATAAATACCAAACGACTCTAACTAAAGCCAAAACTCTAAAAGCCCAAAAGAATAGGCGTGTCTGGCAGAGATAAGTGACATATAAACATGGAACAAAACACATGCCGAAAGTACCCGCCGTAACACGGCGGGCGCAAATACATTGTTAATAAAATTTGAAAGTTGTATAATCTGCTTATAAAATTAGTCGATATAATATATTAAAATTCGAACCAACGTCACCAAACACATGCTATCTAAAAAATATGGGATTTTTTAAGAGCACTGGGTGCAGTGAGGAGGCATACCTCCTCATTTGGGGCCCACGGGATGCCACATCACTTTAACAAACCTACAGAACTAACCCCTTCACTAACAACTACTCATTTGAGGCCCACCACTTACAACTTTATTTTTTTATTCAAATTTCAAAATAAACTTAATTCATTTTATTAAAAATAAAAATACATTACNTTTATATCTTTACCCACACACACCCATAGTTATCTTTTTAGTTTTTGTGATTTGGATTAGACTTAGCCCACAATTGAATAACGGGCCTTAAGTAACTTTGCACAACCAAACCCTATTCATTTATATCTTTATCAGCCGCTGTTTATCATCTTTTTGGTTACCTTTTTCCTTCTTCTTTTCTTATTAGTTACATTACTATTTTGTTGCTACTAAATCTTTTATTTCGTTAAAAAAACAGAACAAAAAAATAATAATAAAAAAATAAAAAAATCAAACAGCTATATTTAACAAAATATAATCTTGTATATTCACTTGGGCCCCACTGCAACAGTTGTTTGTTAGGGAAATATCCTCGTCGTGTAGACGAGCAACCACCAAACGGCGAGCAACGAAGAGGGGGGGGGGTCGGTGCAGTGGCGAGGGTGGCGAGGCTTCACGTAGGAGTGGCGAGGAGGCATGAGTAGCTGCACCCAGTGCTCTAACAATAACTCACTGGATGTTGTTTAAGCATTCCATATATATAAAAAACACATTTAATTAACCCATGTATTCTATAATTATACACTTTTAATCATTCTAAACATGGTATTTGATGTTAAATATAGAATGTTTAGAGATCATTAAATGATAATTTTCTAAACATGGAATGCTTAAACAACACCAAGTGGCCAGTGGGTTGTTGTTAGCAAATCTTTAAGTGAATTTATTTTGATTTTTTTACGCGAATGAACTTGATTTTATTATGCAGTATGGGCTATTAGTTTATCAAAGATTGATCAAGTTGAATGAGAGTCGTTACATCGATCATGTGAGTATGTGACAAGGTTTAAAGAGCTTCAAATAATCAAATATTGAACTAGCTAACAAAATTGTTAAACGCTCTCTTTCATTTGCACAATATAAAAGTCTTCGTTCTTTTTTTAAAACGTCAACTTCAATTTTTTCCCTTTTTTTGTTGATATAGTTTTAACAAATCACCATATACATACAAAGATTTTAAAAAAATAACTGAGTTCAAGTATTGTTAAATCTTGAACATCTGGGCTTAAACAATGGGAAAGATAAATAAATTAACTTTGTTTTTCTTAAGTTCTTATACCGAAAAGAAACTTATTTTAGTGTTACTCTCGATTGACCCTGCAACATAGCGTCTAATGATGCCATTTATTTTCACTATGATACGTGATCTGGAATCAAAGTGATTACAAACAAGCTTGTGAGGTCAAATTCAATCGCATTGTTGTTTCAATCATTAGTATTTGCAAAAAACTTGTGTCAACGACTGACGGGTGACGCTTACTTTAAGATGTATGCCTCATACACTCATACAACATGTTTAAAACGAGGCCTAAAGCTCAAAAATTATTATTACATGTACAATTCACCATTTAAGTTATAGAATATAACATCGACTACATATGTTTAGAACATACTTGTGTGCATCGTATGTTGTTTTTTAACTGTGCTGTATCTTGGTATTTTGCTCCTAGCACCATTATCACATTTTATAGCGTACAAATTATTCTTAGATTTGTAAAAGATCTAATCAAACAATAATATTTTGCTGGTAATAGCTTAAATGAATGCAAATCATTAATGAGCAAACGTAAAAAGTTAGGATAATGAAATAATCGCATATGGCAATGCAAGTTTTATGGATTAGTCGCAAATATAAAAAGTTGGATGATGAAATAGTTCATGGAGGATCTTTGAATCCAATTACCAGGGAAGATTTAGTGATAAACAGACTAAAATGAGCACATATATTGCATGTTATTATTTGATTAAACCCAACTTTAAATTTGTATCCCACATTGGATAAAAACGAAAATATGTTAACTTAATATACTAGTACAATGTACTCGAGTTACACGTGTTTGGATTAGTATCAAGCTTTCACTCATCTTCACAAGGTGTTGAAACGTGTTCCTTGGTTCAACGTTTGTGTGTATATGGGTGAAAATTAATACGACTTCTTGACTTTTTAATTATTAAACAAAATTTATAAGCTAGTCGAAATTTTGTATGTCTAGTCGTTTTAATAGTTAAACAAAATTTATAAACTAGTCGAAATTTTGTACGTGTATTTCTTTAGGTAGTTTAGATACTTGACTTTTTAATACGAGTAGTTACACAAAATTTATAAACTTTCCTTGTCCAAATTTTGTACGTCTATTACTTTACGTAGTTTAGAATTGATCGAAAATTGAAATGCTATCGTTGTGTTTGTGGGATGAATTGGCTTACAAAATGCTTTTTGCGCGGGTATTTGTCTAGGGTCACCCAGTTGCAATCGGTTTCTTCAATTTTTTAAAAATAAGCAAAAATAGAAAAAGTAAAAACTAACCATTGTAGCAAGGGTTATACCAAAATCACAAACTCGCAAGTATAATTATTTGTCGCTATACATCGTCGCTTCACGGAGTATTGATCTAGTTATATATTAATCATAACTTAAATAGATAAACTATCTTTTTCACCTACTATTAAATGATTAACATGTGACAGTAAGATAATAAGTAGGAAGATGTAACATTTCTTATGTAAAGTTATATCGAATACTTGTTTCGATGATGACATATGTCGGAATGGAAAAGTGACGCCGGAAAATAGCAACGATTGTTTGACTTAGCTTTTCAGCACATAAATGGCTTATGCAGTTATTCATTTTTCTATAATCACTGTTTTTGTTGTCAAGAAAATTTTAACTACGACAGGGCTGCAAATGTTGCGATGAAGTTGGAATGTATAGATTGAGATGGTTCGTATTCAGTGAAGATTATTGTATTGGCACATTATTCTAGTTAATCAATCACATTATTCATTCCAACATAAGTCACCATATATATACACCTTGG
>LBNU01021658.1:33201-60729 GCA_014162995.1 Artemisia annua | reverse complement strand
AGGCATACTAGGCTATTAAGGTAGTATTTAACGCATGAGCCACTGTTTACAACCCCTATGGTTGTGCCGTGCATGGCATAGGGCGAGATAAGAGCTCATAGAATTGGAGAGATATGTATGCCACTCCATGAGTTATTAGGAATACACCCTTCATCCACACAAGTAACACACATATTAATTAACCGGTAAAAGATAGTTAGGGAGTAATGAAATCTAAGTAAACACAACTTTCTCCATATTGTTTTCACAACCACAATAGTTTAGATATTTTATTTTAATTTGCATAAGTAGTAAACTTGGGTTAGTTGACTAGCAACTAATTCCGCCCTTCCTCTAAAAACCGAGATTTTACTTGCTTTCAAAAAAAATATAAAAATACAAAAAAGAATCTTCCTTCCACCCTTAGACCTATTAGAGTAGCTTTTCTATCCTAACGAACACTATTCCCTGTGAGAGAACGATCAATCCCCCGTACTTACCACTATCCTATACTACATCGGTCAGGTACACTGCCTGGTGGGGTTGTAAGCCTCTTGAGATCCCTCGAGAGGTAAAACCTGTTGTAAGGTTACAAAACCACGCATCAATAATGTTGAATCTAATTGTTATGAAAACAAGTAGTCTTCCGAACATTTCTTTATGTTTAGTTTTACCTACGGATTTACTAATCTCATTCTTGATAAGTCATCAACTACTTAACTATTGAGAACAAGAGAGTAATTAGGAATGTCTTTGAGTGATAATTTCTTGCTTTTGGAGCTTGCTTTTGTTATCAAAGAGTCTTTCAATTGTTGACACTACATTCACACAATCCATTTTTGAAAGGTCTAATTTGTTAAAACTTGTAGTGTTACTCTAATATCCAAGAGCTTGTTTTTATCACATTTGCTTGATTTAATCAAAGACTCATGACTCACGACATATGACCAAGGTCAATATTACTTGATTCAATGTTTGACTCGAGGTAAGACAACATTGCTTACATTGTGACCTTTAACCTTAATGTTGTGTCACTCGTTAGCATATGACTTAAGGATTTTAAACATCTATGTTTATTTCTTTTAATAGTTCATCTTCCTTGTCATTTTACTTTACTTACTTGTCTTACCATTGTTGGACTTTCGACTAAGTCATCATCTACCGAAGATGATATCTTAGAAGGAGGTGGTCTTTCGTTAAATGTTCAATTCAACGACTCCTCGACTCTTTAGGTTTCCTTTCATAAAACATTGTGAACTTTATTGGTTTATGAAAAAGTCCAAGAGATACAACATCATATGACTAAGTGTCACTTTTAATGTGTAAATCCAAGATGTTGAAAACTCACTTTCTTCCATGCATCCTAATTTATACTTCATGTGACTTGTTTCACCTTACGTGTTTTATTGTGAAATTATCATAAACGAGTGATTGAAGTAAATCATGATTTAGGACTCAAAGTGTGGAGTTTAGGAATGTTGTATAGCAAGCATCACAAAAGTGCAAGACATATTATCACTTTAGGAGATTCTTAGTTAGCTCGCTTGTGAGCAAGAGTTAAGTGAGACTCACTCAAGAGTTTCTCATGTTAATCTCTTGACGGTTAAGGAACCGAATCCACCTTATATCTCCTACTAGTACTAAAGATGAAATTCCTCTACGTAGAGAATTTTAATCTTAGTTATTCCTAATAGCACATAAACACATAGGGATACACACTACCAATAACACATACTATAACACATAATGCAAGAAGCAAGAGACAATCAAAAGGCAAGTTGAAGTAAAGTGTACCTTTTAATTTGCATAGAGATGCTATCAAGATGATAAGCTCAAAGCGTAAGATCTTGGTTTGACGATACACTTGAAAGCTCAATTGCTCATGTGTCCAAGAGGGTTAGATAATCATATAAAATCATAGAATATGAAGTTCTTAATCCTTTTGTCATGAGTTTCTATTTAGAGGTTAAAATTAACTCTAAATCTCTTTTCTAGGTTTAACAAAGTTTACTTTCTTTGTTTTACTTGTTGATGGTGATTTTGAGTTAAATCCTAATCCGGTTTTATCTCTAAACAACTTTTGACTTCTCAACAATCTTTCAAGAGATTTTGAGCTTTCATCAAATTTAGATAACATTTTCCCTTTCTCATTTTGCTTTTTAATCTCATGTTTGTAATCTAGACATATTTTACATTCTAGATCAATTTCAACATTACTCTCAAGTCTAGACATTTTATCTTCTAACAAGATTTCCTTTTCAAAATTGTTCCCAAGGGATTTTGAAGACTCATCGTTAAAGATAGTTTTTAGGTTCATGTTGCCTAAGAGTTTAGACTCATTTTCTAGTTTAGAAAATTCTAAGAGAAAAGTGTCGAAGCAAAAATGTTTGGTTTCAACATGTACCTTGCTTGTTGTTTCAATAAATTGAGAATCACTAATCGGATGATCATCATCGTCTACATCCGTGTCGCTCCATGATTCACAAGCAATTTCTCTTTGACATATGTACTCATCTTCACTTGTACCTTCATTGAAAACATTTAAACTAGTAGTACATGTATTCACTTCTAGTAAATGCCTATCTATTAGTTTTTCTAGAACTTCTAACTCATATGTAAGATCAAATTGATCATCTTTGACTTGACATATTTCTTGATGATGATTTAATAAATTTTTCCAAATATCATTAGCCGTTTGACAAACTAACACTCTTTCATATTCGACTCTTGTTAAAGCTTTACAAATCATTATCTTAGCTTTAGTGTTTTTATCAAGTTTGGAAAAATCATTTTGATTTTCAAAACTCGTGTTCGTTGGTTTGAAATCATCAATAGAAATAATATGCCAAAGATCTTGATCAATTGATCTCACATAGTTTTCAAATTTACTTTTCCATTCAAGAAAGTTTTCTTTTTCAAATAGCGGTGGTTTTTGCCCTTCTTTGAGATTTTCAAAATCCATGGATCGATCCAAGTTTTAAAATACAATATATTTTAAAGAACTTGAGTAACGTAGCTCTTGATGCCAATTGTGGAAAACTAGAAGGGGGGTTGAATAGTTTACCGCTTTTTAGGTTGATTATCCTTTTAAAACTTTCGTATAATCAAAGTTATAATCTATGATATACTTCTATTACTATTGACGATATAAGCAAAGATACTATCAAAGATGTAAACCAAAAGATAATACGTAGCATGCAAGAATAAAGAAAGAAACGATCAAACCATGACACGAGTATTTATCGTGGTTCGGCTACAAGGAACTCTATTTTCCTTGCCCTACGTCCACGCCCCGAGTATCCAACTCGAGAGTTTCTTTCACTAGTCAACAAACTCCTTCTCGGTGGAGAAACCTTTACAATCGTCGCTTACACTTTTTCCGGTACAAAGCTAGATACCGAGTTCTAGTTCGAGGTAGAACCAACCTATCGTCGCCTAATTCCTTTTACCGACACTAGGCTAGATGTCGAGTTCTTTACACGGGTACAACCACTCCCATCGTCGCTTACACAATTTTACCGACACTAAGCTAGATGTCGAGTTCTTTACACGGGTACAACCACTCCCTACACACTATGTATTTTGAGGCCTAAAATACAAACCGATCACTTCTACACATGATACAACTAACGTATAAACTACCGAAGTCTATACACAACAAAGATAACAAGTCTTGCAACTTATGAGTTGAAACTTGTAACTTCTTGGATGAACTTGTGAACTCCTTTGCTACATTAGAGAATCACACAAGTCAAATGTTACTGAGTTAGATGAGAGGATATGTGAATAATATAGCCTAAAGTGATGAGGGATTTCTTGCAAGTTGTTTGGTATTTATAGACAACCAAGTGTCAGCTCTGGCGGAAACGGCGGCACCCTCAGAAGGGTTCCGCCCGTGTACCCCCAGGGTTCCGCCAGAACTGACATGTCCAAACTTGCACACAAAGTAAATCCCTCCAAGACAAACAAGGTCACATCAATCTATATCATGCATTGACTCAATGAGGAGTACTTCCAAAGTTGTGTAAGAACCAAAGATGGTCAAACACACAAACTTACTATAAGTGCACATTGATGAGATGTGACACTTTCTTTTTATGGAAGTAAAGACTATGTTATGACACACAAGGTCACATCAACTTATGCATTGACTCAATGTGGAATACTTCCAAAAGTGTGTAAGAACCAAAGATGGTCAAACACATAAACTTTCTATTAATGTGATGTGACACTTTCTTTTTAAAGAAATAAAAACTATGTTTATGTTTAAAAAGAAATGTTAAGTCTAGTTTATACAAGACTTAAAACTAAAGTGATGAATTACTTATAAGCTAAAGTTTGTACTTTGTCATTAACAAAACTTAGCAAAGATCGTAAAATATAAATAACGTTTTTAGGCGATATTTGTATTAACAATCTCCCCCTTTTTGTTGATGACAAAATGTAAACTTTATTTATAAGTAAGTCACTACGTTTATTGATAACTTTTGGTGCCAACTTCTTACGATGTAGCCTACAAAGGAGATTGGAGGTCTTTGAAGCTGAAGATTATTTGAGCTAGTTATTAGTAACACTATTTTTGGTTAAAATAAGTGAATATTTACATAACCAAATACGCGTTTATAACAATAAAAAAGTAAGTAAATGTTAGAATGATAACAAATTAGTTGAGCACAATACCAAAAAGTGCATGTTACTAAAAGTATTTATGTTTCTTATTTTCATTCTAGAGTAAATGTAAAATACAAAGTCGATAATGGGATATAAATAATTCACACACGACACGCAATTAGTACATTTTTAACAAAAAAGAACATGATTATTTAGACACGTCACATCAACATTTGCTATAACTGTTAAAAAGGTTATGAATATATGTCTTTATTAAAAAAAATTCCTCATTTGACGCTCTTTTATGTAATTCCCTGATATTAAATAAAAAATACGAAAAACGTGTATCTTATTTGTTACAATAATTTTCTCAAAACCTTATGCTTTAACGGCACATACACATAAATCACACACCAACCTCCACATTTCGGCACTTGAACCTTACCGTTCCGAGCACAACACATAACGAAATATAACTATACACTTTTAAACACTCCCCTAATCCACTCAACTATCCATCTTAACACACAAATAATTACTCCTTTGCAAAGTCCAAATCAAACATTCCCACATAAAATGTAGCGTCATAAGGTTAACTTGGTAACTTTTGGTGCCAATTCTTACGAATGTAGCCTAAAAAGGAGATTGGAGGTCTTTGTAGTTAGATTATTGGAGCCGGTTAAACACGATCGTTGGTGATATTAAACAAATATTTACATAACTAATTACACGTTTATAACAACTAAAAAAGTAAGTATATTAGAATGCTAACAAAATAGTTGAGCACAATACGAAAAAGTGCATGTTACTAAAAAGTATATATGTTTCTTATTTTTATTATAGAGTAAATGTAAGATACAAAGTCGATAATGAGATAAATAATTAACACGACACGGAATTAGTACATTTAAAAAAAAAATGATTATTTAGATACTTCACATCATCATTTGCTATAACTGGTAAAAAAAGGATATGAACAGATGTCGTTATTAAAAAAAATCCTCATTTGACGTTCTTTTATGTAATTCTCTATATTAAATAAAAGTACAAAAAACGTGTATCTTATTTATTGCAATAGTTTTCTCGAGATACCTCATGCCCACATCTGAGCACATGAACCTTACCGTTCCGAGCACAACACATAACGAAACGTAACTACACACATTTAAACACTCCCCTAATCCAGATAACTATCCATCTTAACACACTAATAAATACTCCTTTGCAAAGTTCAAATCAAACACCCCTACATACTACAATCAATACACCTTTCAATACTTTCCTTTTTTATATAAAAGAAGGGAAAAAAAATATCTTTACATATCCACGTGTTGCCAATCGGAAACAAAACCCGGAGAGCTCCGATCAAAAAACTCAATTATTTATTTATTTATTTCTTCTCAGTAAAAAAATATAAAAAACCCCCCCAAAAAAAAAAATATATTTAACCCCAATCCAATAATCACTCATTTATTACTAACTAAATAAATAAAAATAAAAATAAAAATCCCCCAATCAAAGTTTCACGATTTAAAAACACACACACAGTTAGGGTTTCATTTCATTTGCTAACTAGATGCACTGATATATAATTAAAACTAATGGAAGTTAGCAATTCAAGTCAAAGTCAACTGGTTGACGGCGGGGCAACAGCGGCGGCTGAGGCGGCGGCGGTTGTAGGTAATGGTGTTGGTGGTGGTGGAGAGGTGGTGAAGAGGAAGAGAGGACGGCCGCCTAGGGCTCAGCCGAAGCAGCAGCCGGTAGCGAAGAAGAGTAAAGAAGTAGTGGATGATGATGAGGATGTTTGTTTTATTTGTTTTGATGGTGGTAGTTTAGTCCTTTGTGATCGCAAGTACGTTTCGCGCCTTAGGGTTTACATTTTGTCTATTTGTTGTAGTTTTAGTTAGTTTCGTAAATGTGGTATTAGTTTAATTGAGATGATGTTGATTTAATGGATTTTGTTGTTGTGTCTGTAGGGGTTGTCCGAAGGCGTACCATCCTGCTTGTATTAAACGTGACGAAGCGTTTTTTCGATCCAAAGCTAAATGGAATTGCGGTATGTTGTGTTTCGTTGTTTATATGATTTGTGAATTGTGAAGTAAGTGTTTTGATTTTGATAAATGCGTCGGATATAGAATGTAGGATGTAAGAATTTCTGAATTTGTAGAAATGGTACATTTGTTGGTTACTTTTTCGGGTAACAAGGCCACCGCCACACAGATTCCTTTAGGTTTGTTTGCACCAAGTGTGGTTCGAACTTGAAACCTCTTACAAACTTTTACCAACTCGGCCACCCTGATGGTTACATCTGTTGGTTATTGTTGCTTACAGAAGAAGTAAGCTCTTAGGGCGGTAAAAAATAGGAGTGAACTAGATGGTAGGATACATGAACATGATTGGAGTTGTTTTGTTATAAGTTATGATATATATAGCTTGTTAACGTAGATCCCTATGGTTCGTTGAGTTCCAGCCTCACAGCTAATGTGTCTCAAATTTTTGTAATTTTGTATGTTAAAGTTTCTAAAATTCCTTGGTTTTTCCTCCTCTTATATCGTTAAGTGCTACATGACAAATATTAAAGGTGGAGTGATTTAAACATCTAAGATATTCTTCTAAATGGCTGACTGTATGTATTATGTAATAAGGAATGAACTGGGTCATGGAATTGACTGTAAAGAACTGGATAACACGTAATTGCTAAGTGTGACAACGCTCGAGGCACAATTGTCTGGACATGTAATTTGTGTTTTGACGGGTCTCTCTACCATTAAAGTTTAAGATTTATTTGTCAAAGCTAGATTGCGTGCATTTAATTAGATTCTAGGTCATGTTTACGATAAAGCTGCCAAGCCGGCATAAGAATCTAATTAGTTTGAAGTGCATTTAGTGTCATTATGTGTAGGTCATTTGCCTTAATGTAGTTAATATGTTATGCATTTCCTTAATGCTGGAAAAAGAGCTCTAATTGCAATTATGTAACTCACCTACCAATATATTGTGCCGCAAGGTTGCGATACTTGATTTTTTTGTTATGTATTTCCTTCTTAGTTTGTGACTTGTTATGTGTTTGCTTCTTAGTTCGTGACTTCGTGTTGGATAGCTTTCTAGTACATGTATCCTGACCTTGTTTGGCCACACTTCCTTTTCTATTTTTGCCCTTACTCTTTAATAATTTTTATTTGGTTTCCATTTTCTTAGTATTGTTCATCCCACCGACATGTGTTTTATTCATCTCAATGTAAATCATTGTGATATTGATATTGGTGTTTTTATACATGATTATCGGCTGGTTATAGATTCTTTTGTACATGAAATCACTTCGTATTGAGTCCTCAAGTGTTCGCTTTAGAAGTTAGCATATCGGCTTACTTCTTATGTCTTGATTAAAAGGATATCAATTACAGTCACTAATTGGGTAGGTTAGTGGAGTCATTAATCCCTTGCTGTTTCTATAAATTTCAGGCTGGCATATTTGTAGCATGTGTGAAAAGACAGCACACCATATGTGCTATACTTGTACATATTCATTGTGCAAAGGATGCATCAAAAAATCTGATTATGTGTGTGTGAGAGATAAAGGCTTTTGTACGGTATGCATGAAAACAATCATGCTGATTGAAAACAAAGATGCAGCGGTATGCTAAATCATATTTCTTATCACACTTAATGTATGTAGTTTTAATCATTTTGCTCATATTTCTTATCTGCATGCTTTTAGGGTAAAGTGGATTTTGATGATAAAACTAGCTGGGAGTATCTTTTTAAGGTTTATTGGGTCTACTTGAAAGGAAATTTATCTTTAACACTCGATGAACTTACTCAAGCTAAGAATCCATGGAAAATATCAGATACAATCGCTTCCATTGAACCAACTGGTTATATTAGTGCTAGTGGTCGAAGAAGCATTACAGCTGAGTTATCATTAGGAAATATGGAAGCTAATGAATCCAAAAGAAGAAAGACAGATGAGCAGACAAATGGACTCCCTAAAGAAAGTCCGTCTATAGATGGGCCCAAGGAATGGGCAAGCAAAGAGCTGCTAGATTTTGTTGCACACATGAAAAATGGTGATACATCGGTGTTATCTCAGTTTGATGTCCAGGCACTTCTGCTAGAATATATAAAAAGAAATAATCTGCGGGACCCACGAAAGAAAACTCAAATCGTTTGTGATTCGATGTTAAAAAATCTTTTTGGGAAAGCACGTGTTGGCAATATTGAAATGTTGAAGCTTCTGGAATTACACTTCCTTTTAAAAGAAGAATCTCAGAAGAACACAGTCAACGGTACAGTAAAGGAGGGGGAGACAGTAAAGCAGGGGGAGACTGATTGCAAAACTGACAATAATAATACCAATATAAATAACAACAGCAACAATAATAATAATAAAATGGTAGTTGTGGCTTGCAAGGAGCGCAGAAGTAACAGGAAAGCTGAAAAACGTATAACACATAATAAATTGGATGAATACGCTGCAATTGATGTTCATAACATGAGTTTAATATATATGAGGCGTAATGTGATGGAGAGTCTTATTGAAGATAGGGAAAAGTTTCATGAAAAGGTAGTTGGATCGATTGTACAAATTAGAATATCTGGGAGTGATCAGAAGGATGATATGTATAGGCTTGTACAAGTAGTAGGTAATACCATTTTTATGAACTGTTATGTCAGGTGCTGGTTATTTTTGATCTTAACTCTTGAATTGTATTTTACAGGTACGACTAAGGNATATATATATATATATGGGGCCATTATTGTGGTGTACATGCTTAAAATAGATAAAATAGGTACACATCTGGACCGTCGGATCAAACTTGATAGATGAGATTAGATATTAAAGAGATTAGTGGCACAATTGTAAATAAGTTAAAGACAAATGGCATTTGTGTACCATTTTTTATACGATTATATATCTTGTTGTCTTCATCATTAACACACTCGGTTACAAAAAAAGTTCGGTAGCAATATTAACGCAGCCCAAATAATTCTACCGGATATCATGCTATTCACAATTAACATCATAATCCCCCAAATCGATCAATCAATCAAAAATCCCCAATTCTTCGTTCTACATTTCATCTTTAAATACAGGTAGCAAAAGGTGTGTGCTTGCAATTATAAGAAATGGCGAATTTTCAAGAACAAAGAATGTTTGGTATGTCTTGATACATTGTTCCCGTTCTTTGATTTATTTTTTTAATTCAGTCAATAAAGTTTGTTTTTTTAATTTCGTAAATACATTGTTGGTTTTTGGGTTCAATGCGACGAAGTGGAAGGTTGTCAAATATTAGACGAGCAAACAGAGATAATGAGGAATATGAAACTATCGATCTAACTCTTGATGGAGATAGTGAAGACGAACAAGGTATTGTGTATTCCTTTTTAGAAATTAAATATTTTTTATTTATTCAGTGCCATGTGTAGTAGTCACTTGTTATGTATTGATCCGGTTGTTTAAATTTAATTGTTGCTGGATTATGTGTATGAGTAGAATAAGTTGTGGAAGGTACTTAGCTAACTATAAGTTTCATATAAGGTTTGAAAATAAGCCATTAGATGAGCTTGTGTATTAGTTATATATGGCTGTGTTTGGTATTAAGCTATTGGTTGGTTATGTGTAAAACTTGAAGAATTACATTGTGTATTCGTTATTAGTTGATGTGTGTTGTAGCTACTTAGATATGATGGTATGTTAGCTACATATGGCCGTGTGTTAGCTTGATATAATGGTGTACTAGCTACAGATAGTGGTGTACATATCTTGATATCAGCCTATGTGTATTACTCGATAGAACACTAATCATAAAAGAGTTTTGAAGGGCGCAATGTGTATTAGTGGGTAACTTTATAGCAGCTTATGTGTATTTCCTAAGGGCGCAATATTCATAAAAGATGAGCATGTGTATTAGTTGTGTACATATCTTGAATCTACTAATGTGTATTAGTGGGGTACATATCTTGAATCTACTAATGTGTATTAGTGGGTAACTTTATAGCAGCTTATGTGTATTTCTTAAGGGCGCAATATTCATAAAAGATGACCATGTGTATTAGTTGTTTGTTAAGTATGTGTGTTATATGGAATAAACCTATGTGTGTGTAAGAATTCATGTGTAGTTGTGGCATCGAAGGTGTATCAGTTGCTAAGGATTCATGTGTAGTTGTGGCATACATTTTTTTTAATAGTTTGGACTGTGTGTTAGTTGATACCAGCTCATGTTTATTATTTCATAGGTTAAATTTAAAAACAATCAAAGTAAAGTGGTGTTTGGAACAAGCATCTTTTTTCAAGTTTTGGTCATTCTTAGTTTTCAAGTTAGTTTTATTCAACTATAATTAAGTCATTTAAGCAGCTTTTGAGTCGGTTTAAATGTTTGCATTAAGTTTTGAAGTTACTTTATTAGTTTTGTAAATTTCATGTTGTTAAGATTTCAAAAAGTTTTCTAAGTCTCTTGGTCATTTTGTTGTCTGTGTCAAAAGTTCCAAAATCAAGTATGTCAAAAGTCTTTGTCAAAACAGCCCAAAATTTTTTTTGAGCTTGTTTGTTGTCTGTGTAAAAAGTATTTTTGAGCTTGTTTGTTCTCTTATTTTTGGTGCTGCAAAGTGAATGTCTAATTTAATCTCCCTTTCAAGGTAAATTTCCACTTCACAAAGTCTAATTTATTCTTAGTTGATTGATGTTTAAAATCTTATTTTTCTTTCTTTATTCTCTATATTTAAAACTATAGGTGACAACTGTCGCACGTGGCGTGAACCCAAAAGGTATATTGCTATGATGTCAGCCAACAAGCCAATGAGGAGGTGCGGCTACTGTGGCAAGTACGCATACCATGATGCTAGGAACTACCCTGAAAGGAAGAAAAAAATTGAAGGACGTGATGTGTACAAGGCAGGCTGTGTTCAAGTACATGGATGTTTACGGCAACGAGTTGTTATTTTAGTTTGTTAATCACCTTGTAATTGTTTTGAACTATTTAGTATGTTATTGTTATCGTGAACATGACGTGTGTTTTTTGGTTGTTGAATAAGGTTGCAACACATAATCTGTGATCGTGTGCAATGAAAATGTTTATGTGAAATCAAATGGAGATTGTTGGCCTCTATTTCATATGACCCACAGAGTGTTTGAGTCACTGCACAAAAGTAATCTTTCAAATTGAACCAATGCTATAGCTAGTATATTGTGATTTGAGTTGAGTCAATCAATTTATTTAAAATATGAATGATAGAATTTTTAGGATATAAAAAATGCAGGTCTGGTGTATTTAAATGTACTGTCAAAAGGTCTGGTGTGTTCAAAATATGTATGCAGGTCTGTGGTGGTGTGTTCAAAATGTGTACGAAGGTGTGGTGTCTTAATCAAATGTGCATGCATACTTCCGTCATAAACCGATGGTGTGTTCAAAATGTAAATGCAGGTCTGGTGAGTTTAAAGGTAACTGTATATTACATGTATATGCAGATCAAGTCTTTTACCTATTGAACAAAAGCTTAACATCTAATAACACATCCACTTAACATGCCAATACAAGTAGCTAATGTGATAGAATAATAAACTATTTTTATTAAACAAACTATGATTGAAAACAACCGATAGAAACAAAGAAAGTACTGCCCTCGAGTCTAACATAAAAAGAAGCCATAAGTAGTTCAAAATGAGTGGAAATAGGTAACAACGAATACATAAACTAGTCTCTATCATGGATATCCACAACCTTGGGATGCTCGTTTCCTTCTTTTAATCACCTTTACTACTTCTGCGATATCAGATGATGATGTATCCGTCTTTGACTTATCTTTCTTTGGTTGTTTCACGCCTTCTTTAGAACAACAAAAGTATTTCAAATCAGGATTTGCTAATTTTTTCCTGTTAGACTGCCCACCCCTCCTAACTTCGAAACCACCTTCCCTCGCATACTCTTTGTAAAAAAGAAAAGCTTGTTCAATTGTATCAAACTCAGTTCCCTCCACGGGTTTTTTCTTAGCTTCGGGAATCCAAAACTTACTACCTGGCGGGGTTGGTTGGTAACTCCCAGCTTGTGGAACACTTTCAGCATCAACAACATTTTCTTGCACATTATCAGTTGATCGTGGATTTGATGGCTCATCTGCTATTAAATAAACATTATGTATTAATCGAGAAAAAAAAAGAAAATAAATTGATCCAACTGTGACAACTTAAATAAATAACTACGGATCCTATAAACACACGTAAAATATACAAACACTTAAATGAATAACTAATAGATTCTATTTACAGAAGACAATATGGGGTCTGTTTGATATGTGTGTTTAAATCAGTTGGTTTTTCTGAATTTTAATTAGTTAACTGCTCGTTGCTTATTAATTTATATCGNTTTAATGAACCCATCTCCGGCCTTACACGTACTAAACTAACGCACATAAACAACTTTACACATAATCAACTAATACTTTATTCCAAAATAACCATACGAGACAAATAGCTTTTTTTTTTAAAGAAAGGCAACATTTATAAAACAAATGCATACACCTTGAAAGCCAAAAGCCCCTTATAACTTGAAAACTTGGAGCTGACTTGATAACACTGACTTCAAAATTAAAAACAAACAGCCCATTATAACTAGATTTGAATACTTAAAACCAAACAGCCCCTTAACCTTAGTATGCCAAACACTAGCTGCAGTCAGACCTTTAACCAAACACCCTAAACTCTGACTCATATAGGACTGTTACTACACAACAGAAACTGAGACCAAGCAGCTCTAGGTCGCTACTACACATACTACAACTCAACCACACATACGAATGTCGCAACTGCTAATTCATTGTAGCTTAATATAATCAACAAATACACATGTGGCGCACATTAATCATAATCAACTAATACGTAAGTATGGGACTAAACGGATACACATCTGGCGCACATTTACCATAATCAACAAGTACATAAAACAAAATTGATTTACACTCTTATACAGTATATAACAAGAACATACAAAAAATTACACGTAATTCACCAACTAATACACGTTAGATTACAACATCAAGCACACCTAATTCACATCAAGCCTTATCAACTATTACACATGAATGCAACTTAGTACATGAATCATTAACAACTAAACATACACCTGCTAAAGCAAAAGCATTCTTATTTTATAAAAAGATTGACATTGTTTTGCAAGGATTGTTGTTGATTACTACGGTTGTTCCTAAGAAACGTATTCTTACTTTATCAGCATTGTGACAACAAAAGTTATAGCTCTAAACATCTAATCATCCAGTACTTCAATTAGATTCCTAAGAAACGTATTCTAAATTTTCCCATCCCAAAAAATGTGAAATCAAAATCTTAGAAAGAAAATCTTAACTGTATACATTACAAGTTATCTTTGATAATCACTAATCAACAGGTACCCACATGAATCATGGTCAATGATATAAAAACAATACAACCACACAACTTGATCTCATCTATCAAAAAATAATACAGATTTAAAAAAGAATTACCTTGCATTGAATCATTATCGGTTGAATTCGACATAGTGGTAAATTCGACTATGAAGAATCATGTGGTGAATTATTGTGTTTATATTGAAAATCATGAAAAGTAACGTATGAATCTCTAAACGAATGGCCATATCTAATTATTGTAGTGATATTGAAGATTTCTGATAACTAATTTGAAGGGATTGTGGGGTGGTTATTGTAGTTAGAGAGTATTGAAGATGAGTGAGAAAGGATTGTCAAAAGCGTTTAAGATGGGATTCAATTAAAAAAAAATCAGATAATGGGAAAAACAACATTACTATAATACCCTTATAGTAAATAACTTATTAATTAATATTATTTAGTTTGATCTCATATATCAATGTTGATCCAACGGTCCACATGTGTACTTATTTTATCTATTTTAAGCTTGTACACCACATGAACGCAAATCTATATATATAATATATAATATATAATTATATAATATATATATATATATATATAATATATATATATATATATATATATATATATATATATATATATAATATATATATATATATATATATATATATATAAATATATATATATATCCTACATCGGGTTCACCGCCACCTTCAAACACCTCCATTCATCAGATCGATTTGTCACTGACTTTTTTTTGATAAACATTCTACCTTCTTTAGCCTTAATTGGAAGTAATTCACAACCTTGGAATAATTATCCATATAAAAAACCAGTTACTGAATTCACAACCTTAATGTGGTACGGACGGTGGTGGTGGATATTGCTAATTGAGGATTAATAGTTACATAACTCACTTTTTGTCATTGGAATCAATGTTGAACTTCATTCATCTTACATGCACAAGTGAGTTATGCTTTTTAATACTGTCTGTTTGATAATGTGTCCAATTACTAGTCTCAAAAGAATTTGGCTATTGTCAGTTTGTAGCTTCTCCTGAATGACCCATGAGAATCTTGATAACCTTTTGGCTTTTGTCCAAGTTCATCTAGCAATCAAATGCCCTGTATGTAAAGCGTTCCTAGAAAATTTAAATCTTTTTTTCTTTGGCCATGTTAGCATTTAATTGTGATGTGAGTTGACGTTGGTGCTTCTTATTTTTTTCTTTGGTCAGGTGCCTTGAAAAACATGGATGTGAGGAGCGTGTATGCCTTGAAACTATGACATAAATTGAAGAGCAATGCACAGAGGTGAGTACCAATTATTTGAACTTAAATGTTAAACAAATATTCTAACTTTATTTCATATTCTATCTTTTAATGAATGCTAGGTTAAAAAAAATATTTTAACTGTGTGTTCATATTCCATTGAAAAATCATCATTTTGGAGTTAGAGACTCTTACCTTAATAATTATCCTAGGATCTAATTAGAGACCTACATAGATCAAGATTGGGAATGCTTCATTAAGAAATACTATTGCTATAGATTTGTTTTGAAAAGATTACAACATAATAAACACAGAAGATACAAGTATATTAGAAAATAACAAAAAATTAATTTGCAGTAGCAACTAAAGATAGAAACATACAAATGTATAACATGAAACTTGAGTTCCACATTTGGCTAAATCTTATTTATATTATTGTTATATTGTACTGAAACAAATTCCATTTGCTTTGCGGCATGCTGCATATAATCAGATTATTCTTCTAATTTGTGTATCAACAATGCAAGGAGTATGGTAATAAAGCTACTTAATCCGGGCACAACAGTATTGACACGGTTTTGTGTCACTCCAGCTAGGTTGAGGTATTACAATTGTACTGGTGCAGAGGCTGTTTATGATGCAAACAAAGCAATTAAGTTGGATGCCGCAATACCAAAGGCATGTATACGTAAAGGGTGAGTAGTTTTTGAATAACTCAAATTAGTTTATTAGCAAGTTATTGATGTTTGTCATGTCTTTCATTTAAACATTCCATCTAAACATCCAGTCTAAACAAATCGTATGCGGCCTTATTGTTTGATTACTATGTTTTGTTTGTGGGATACTGGGATTGAAATCGTAGCAGTTCATGTTATCCTTTGAATGCTTAATAGGATTATAGCAAATGATTTTTCATGTATTGTTTCTTAAAGGGAAAGTAAGCACCAGATACTAAGGGATATTGTCATTTAGGTTTTGGAGAACCACATTTGTGGGTTAGTGTGAACTTTCTAGAATACTACTTCTGTTATTATGGCGAAATCAGACGCGGAAGATTTTACTCTGTTACTTATAATCATGAATAGGTCTATTAGGCTGGGATTTTATCTCTAACGAGTAAATGATCAAATTCTTAAAATTCAGTTATACAGAAAACGGGGCAAAAGTTGTCCAAGCATAAAACCTCATATATTTTATAAGGTAAGATGTTATTAAGCTAATATAGTATTTGTAGTCATCTTTGACACACTAATTCTATATAAAAAATCGAATACTTATTTGTTTTAGAAATAAAGAGTTCATATATACTAACTTGACTTTATCTGTTTTTGCTTGGCAGAACTACATGTTTCAATCTTGAAGAATATTATACCGCTAAAACAGCTTTGAAGCCGGTGCTTCTTTAGTTCCAGAAGATGCAAGATTCGGTGAATAGATAAAGAAGTGTGACAAATGTATTGCAGGTAATTACGTATACATGTCTTTTTAGTTCACTATTTTTATAGACGCGATGGTACTTTTTGGCAAGTAAATTACGACATGATTTTTGATGATTTTTCTTCGCTTATTGGAACAGAGGAAGCAGGTGAAAGCAAAAGTTTCATAATTTCGTTAATCCTTCTGGCCATTCCCTTGGACTTATGTGACATGTTATTGTTTTTCTATAGGAAATCTTATAGTAAACAAGAAGTAATTATTAAAGATAGAATTTGCTTGCATTTGATGGTGGTATGAAGTATGAACTAACTAAATAGAATAGCTGTTAATAAATAATTTTTCAGGTTTGTTAATCTCTTCGTTAGTGTATATGTTAATATATGTATTGAAGTAACAAAAGCCGTAGGTAAGCGAAACACTCATCAACTTCGGCTGCATATTGAAAACTGAAAATTGCTTATCGTGCATCAAGCGATATTAGTTTATTTTCAAGCTCATTAGTTGCATGTCATTGCACAAAATTGTGTGATAAATAACAATACATGTATTGGATTGCGTTTGTACATTTTGACACATTCCAACCATTCCACAACTATTTTAAATCTTATTCAAAATAAAGTGATGCGAAGAATTTTGATAATTCTTCATATGTTTTAATACTTTATTATATAATATGTTTTAAATCATATATACATTATTCAATTCAGGTGGCATTAAGTTATTCAGTCTAAGTCAAGAAAATCAACATTTTGGTTTTTTAATATATGAAAATACATTTTTCAAGAATATTAAAAGAGAAAATAAAAAAAAAAAAAAAAAAAAAAGCAAAACTCGTGTATTTACGGGCATTATAACTACACATAGTCGAGCTCTCCTCATCGTATAACACAAAATTAAAAACCACAAATAAAACAAAACAAAGATTAAACTATGCGTTTTTTAATAAATAAAAATACACTATTCAAAAATTTAGAAAAAACCCCGCGCATGCGCGGGCGTTATAACTATAGTTTCCAAAATACAAAAAGATAGACTTCCTTTTAATGAATATATCCCTTTTTATAGGACCAATTAAATAATATCTCTTGCTATCTATAGACTTGTACCTATATTTAGTGTCGTGTATATATATATATTCTTATTCATTAGGGTAAAATACATTATTAAAAAAGTTATCATCATTATATATACGATCCAAGAGACATGGCTGAATTTGCTTCAGATACCATCTTTGATATCCTCTCAAGACTCCCTGTCAAATCTTTGGCTTGTTTTAGGTGTGTATCTAAACTTTGGTGTGCGTACATTGACGATGATTACTTTGGTATTCTTCATGGTGAACGAGTTGTAGAGGAACTGACACCTCTCATGTATGATCCAAACCTATCATGCATTGTAGGTTTCGATATCATTAAATCTGAAGAAGGTAAATTCACCTTGGAGGCCAAGAAGGTTATGTATTTGGAGTCTGAGTTGAAAGCATCGTGCTCCAAGTATCGTGAATACATTGTTGGAGGTTCCACGAATCGTGGATACTTGGTTGGAGGTTCTTGCAATGGGCTGCTCTATTTATCACTACACGACATTCTCCATATCACCTCTTTAGCTGTGATCCATCCTCTTAGGAAAGAATTTTACAAGTTGCCACCCATGCAGCGGCTGTTGAGTGGACTATACTACCTGACTGAAGACTCACGTGGGCTTGGTTTTGATGTTTCTAATAACACTTTCAAGATGGTGTGCGTTTTGTCGAGAAGAAAATTTTCAGAGAGTGGGATCTTTGATTTGATTAGTAAGGATTTATGTACCATGGTACATGTCATTGGCATGGATAGTTCTTGGCGAGAGATACCCCAAGTCCCTCCTTATCCTATTGAAGGTGATGGAATATTTGCTCATGGATGTTTGTATTGGAAAGGTGTCTATCTCTATCATGAGTCGCGATCAAAATCAAAATCCCGAGGAGAACTTATATGCTTTGACGTGAGGAATGAAGAATTCAAAACGATTTGTCCTCCCAAGAAAATAGGATGGTATGATTATTCAGTAACCTATCAATTGATTGATCTACATGGCGAAGTTGGATATGCATATTTTTACAATGACAGTATTGAAGTGTGGATCTTGAAGCAAAAACAATGGGCAAAGCATTGCCGGTTCAATAGAAAACCACCACTTCATCGTACGGACTACATGGTTTTAGGTCGTTGGAACAAAGACGGGGACATATTCATAAAAGCATACGCTGTAGAAATCAATTTGTTCGTGTATAGCCTGAAAAGCCAACTTTTGGAGAAAGTGAATACCGTGAGCAAGGAATATGGACTAAAAGAAAGTTATATGTATATGTACCCTGCTAGTAGCACGTTCTCAATTCGCGGTATCAACAAAACTGCTCATTCAATTGAAACTGATTTGGATTCAGATTGATTAGTATTTTCAAGTTATTGAATTGCATTCTATTAACAGATAATTAACGATCTATTTTACTTTTGGTCATTTAGATTGGTTAATATCTAACTGTAATAGATTGAACCTGCTGTTATTATTCTTTCTAGTTTTTTTTGTTGCTTGCGAGTCTTTCTTTTATATGTTTACTGATGAAATAATTTTTTAATGCGCTGATCGGGAATAACAGCTCGATCGCTAAATGGGTGGACATATTTGCTCTCCTAAACTAACTCGTAACTTAAGTGGCTTATTTATATATCACGAACAAGCTCTTTCTCAATCCCGGGAGCCTAATGTAGAAATCGTACTTGTTATGTGTTTGTTGCTTCTGTAAACGACATTTGAAGAAAGTGAAGCTGTTCGATCCATTAGTAATGTAAGACATATTATTTTTGTGGTGGTGTTATAATATATTCGAGACCCAAAAGTTTGGGTCAGACGATGTGTTTGATTACACCTGAATGAAATAATTCAGCGCTGAATCTCTATAAATTAATCGGTCAGCTGTTTGGCAAATTAAAAAATTGCAACTGAATGACAGAAAGGGTGTTGAGCGATTTTGCGTGATAGAGTAAACAAAATGATTCAGTGGGCTTCTTATTTACCCAAATACCCTAATGGTACACGTCTCTATCATACCATTCATGTTACTATATACTGCATTTTATTGAAGAGTGAAAATGTGTGATAAAAGTCTCTATCATACTATTGAAGTTACTATGTACTGTATTTGTTGGATAACTAATACCAAAATTTTGTCTATATATTTGTTGGACAACTAATACGAAATTTTGTAATTGTTAAAATATATCTACGCTTAAACTAATCTTTTTTATTATTATTATTATTATTATTATTATTATTATTGTTATGCATTCATTTTTTACGTTATAGGTTCAACAAATGAACATTATTGATCAACATGTTTCATCTTAAATTAATTGAGGTTAAAACGGTAATTTTCATTTATTTATTAACAGTATTCAGAACATTTATCAAACAGTTTTTTAACTCAGAATCATGCTCATTCAGCATCTTTGAATTGTTCAGTAGCTTTGAATTGTTCAGTACTTAATAATACAGCTTTATCAAACAACCCAAAGAACCTGAAGTCTTATTCACCTTTCTTGAACATATTATTCAAATTATCTAAACATATATACTAAAGATAATGAGTAGAGTTATTTTACATACCAAACTTTTTCTAAAGGGACTCATTCCTCACCACTCATTTAAAAAGAAATCAATGGTTGTATTTAAAAGTATTTTAATATTTCACATATTTTTTATAATTTAAATATCTCTTAAACCGTTAATCGTTAAGCGAAAATATTTACACCATCGCGACGAGCATTTAATTATCTTTCTAGATATAAGATCATTTGAGGACTAAATATTTTTTACATACCAAGGGACTAATCTCCACCATTCATCTTCCCTCCATCTTTATTTGATCTAATTGATGAGATTAATCCCAACAATTTAAAAAACCCACTTTCATCATCTTTTTTCAAATATTAATATCTTTCAAACCGTTAATCGTTAAGCGAAAAAAAATATACCGTTACGACGAGCATTTAATTATCTTTCTATAGATATGCATTATATATACTTTCGACAAAAAAAAAATTTGTTTTTTTCACGTTTTTTTTCGTTGCCGAAAAAATCACATATGATATATCATATATGATATTACATATCATATATGATATGCAATATTATGTAATATCATATATGATATATCACATATGATATTTTTCGGCCACAAAAAAAACGTGAAAAAAACGATTTTTTTTTTCCGAAAGTATATCACAATGCATATCTATAGAAAGATAATTAAATGCTCATCGCGATGGTATAATTATTTTCGCTTAATGATTAACGGTTTAAGAGATAATTAAATTATAAAAAATGGGTGAAATATTAAATGCTTTTAATCTCAACCATTGATTTCGTTTTAGATGGATGGTGGGGATGAGTCCCTTTGTATGTGAGGAATGTTTGGTTTTTTAAATAACTCAACTCATCTTTCTATAGACGGGCACTTTGATATACTTTCGAAAAAAAAATCGTTTTTTTCGCGCTTTTTTTCGTTACCGAAAAAATCACATGTGATATGTAATATCACACATGTGATATGTAATATCACATGTGATATTAGTACATATCATATGTGATTTTTTCGGTAACGAAAAAAGCGTGAAAAAAACGATATTTTTTGTCCGAAAGTATACATCAAAGTGCCTATCTATAGTGAGATAATTAAATGCTCGTCGTAACGGTATATATATATTTTTTTTCACTTAACGATTAACGGTTTGAAAGATATTAATATTTGGAAAAAAAATAGGTTTTTTAAATTGTTGTGATTAATCTCAGCCATTAGATCAAATAAATATGCAGGGTGGAGATTAGTCCTAACAAAAGTTTTATCATCAAATGATCTTAAATCAAAGATAATAACTTGTACTGATTTAGTAATTACAAGTAGGGGTGTTATCGGGTCGGGTATCGGGTCTTGTCGGGTCGGGTGAGTCGGGTCTTGTCGGGTCGGGTGGGTCGGGTTATCGGGTGATACTACAAATGAGCAACTAATAAATTAACAAATATGACTTTTTTCCTAACAGTTACAAAATGTGACTTAGACTTTGATCAAACATTAAAAAAAAAAAAAAAAAAAAAAAAAAAAAAAAAAAAAAAAAAAAAAAAAAAAAAAAAAAAAAAAAAAAAGTATGTTAGTGACTATTAGTACTACTAACAAACTGTATGAACCAAACTTACTACTACTACTAGTATTCTACTAGTACTACTGATGTTGGATAGGAATCCAACGTATAAGGATTAATCAAGTACTCTTTTTAGTATTAGTCTTGATCTTTATTTATACATAATACATTCATAGCCTATACACACAGGTCAAAACTGTTACACCCCGTGCCCGCTTATACCAAAAATTAAAACTTAAATGCGGAAACGACTTCACTTTAACGGACCATTCGTTACTCTTTTAACCATTGACAAAAATCTATAACATTTTAGACCTTGACACCATTTTTAAATGAAACTAGACTTCATTATCTTTAAAACGACGGGTAGCACGACCCGTGACGACTTACTAATCAAAAGATGCAAAATTTGAAAATTTGATAAAAACTAGAAAATGACATAATCATATGGCCATATGCTAAAAATATCATATGGCCATATTCAGCCCATATGCCCTTTCTAAACTTTCTAGAGCAATCATATGGCCATATGCTGAATATGCCATATGGCCATATGCTAGTCATATACCCTTTATGCAAAATCTCTGAGGCAGTCATATGCCCATATGCTGAAATTTCATATGGCCATATGCCTGCTGCAGATTTTTACAAAGAAAACTATCATAGTTCTAATTCCAGAAAACCAATTTCCGAGACTCGAGTCTTAATGAAACTTTCCAGAAATCTTTANCATATGCCCTTTCTAAACTTTCTAGAGCAATCATATGGCCATATGCTGAATATGCCATATGGCCATATGCTAGTCATATACCCTTTATGCAAAATCTCTGAGGCAGTCATATGCCCATATGCTGAAATTTCATATGGCCATATGCCTGCTGCAGATTTTTACAAAGAAAACTATCATAGTTCTAATTCCAGAAAACCAATTTCCGAGACTCGAGTCTTAATGAAACTTTCCAGAAATCTTTAACATAACATATAAAACTTGTTCCACACACACGACCCGTTTGACACCAAAATGGGTAGAAACACATCTTAATCCAAACACCCCTTTACATATACATAAAACATGTTAACCATTACCATAACACCCATTTGGCATCCAAATCTCTATAACAACCATTTAATACACTTAGACACTTGACTACACATTTACCAAAAACCATTAAAAGACTCACGGGGGGTACAAACTTTACACTTGAGCTCGGCATTCTACCTAAGCTCCTATTACAATACAAACCTTCTACTTGCATAACCAAATCCTTAATCCATATCCAAGCCATCCATAAAAGCATACCAACCTACAAAAAGGTTAACAACTAAACAATAAGCTTTCGCTTAGTAAGTAAAACGATCATAACATACCATTATACTTCACACAACATATAAGCATCACATACATCATAACACTTACTTTACAAGCTTATTACTCCAATTCTCATTTAACACATAACATCAAGTCGCCACTTAGCTCACATTCATCACATCGCATAAGCAGATCTAAACCACCTATCACTTAACACATCTCATATATAACATACATAACACATACATGTTAGTATTCCATATAACACCATGCCATCATCATTTTACTTACCTTAGCTCCAAGCTAAGCATATAAAAGCATCATCATCCACCTCCTCATCATCATCATCCTTCATCATCATCATCATACTTCCTAACCATCATCATCAAGACTTATTAACACAACATATCATGATCAAGGGTTATTAAACCCATCTAAACTTACCCAACCTTATCTCCATATAATCATATGATCATATCAAGATCATATGATGAAAACCCACTTAACCCATTAATATTTTACCACAATAATCATTATAACTCAAGATTAGAGTTACTTACTTGTGGAGATCATAACTAGGAAGGACTATGGACAATAAATCTTCATCATATACTTCTTCTTCTTAAGCCATCATCTCACTTTTCCCTCTCTTTTTCTTTCCACAAAACCGGACTTCCACCTCCATCTAAATAATGGAGGAAAAGTCTAGAGAATCCTGGATATATTAAGTTAGATGGCAAGTTTGGCCATTTGGAAAGATTGGCCCCTCAAGTCTCATTCCTTCTTATTTAGCCACAACTAACTTATAACACATTGAGCATATGACAAGTCAAGCCCATGAAGTCTATTCCCTTTCTAATTGTGCCACACAAAACTTTCCATAACCCAGATAACACATTCTTTGACTATCACTTTGACTAGCGGGTTTGACCAATATGCAACATTTGTTGACTAACCAATCACGTAAGGTCTTAAGTCCATTTCATCTAGGGTGGGTCCAAGTACCCGGGAAACGAGTCTAACAAAAACAGATATTTATTTATACCAAAGTTACTGTAACGCACATAAATACATAATACATTCATATTATTGATCTTTAGTATTGATATTTATTTATACCAAACTTACTGTAACATACGAAAGTGATGTTGCAGTAGCATAATTACTAAATGTTACAGACTTTCATTTAAAATATTGACAAAGGATGTTATAACTAGGCATTTCAAGTATTAACAGAAAAAAATTAAATGTTGAATTTCGGGTCTTATCGGGTTGACCCGATAACCCGATAATACTAATTATCTAACCCGAACCCGACCCGATAACACCATCGGGTTCGGGTCAAAACAACCCGACAAGATTTTTTAACCCGATATAACCCGACCCGATAAGCATTATCAGGTTCGGGTTCCGACCCTACTGACACCCCTAATTACAAGTACAAAGCCAAAGTTTAAAAAAAAAATCATCTCCCGAAGGTCCAAATTACAACTTAATTGCCTGAACTGTAAAGCTCGAGATAGATTGAGCTTTTTTCTCAAGCTTGATTCTAACTTGGTTGGAATATATGACAGTGCTGTCAGTTTAAATTTATTTGTACACAAGTTAAAATGTAAAAACACGACACAAGCTAGATAATACACATAAACTTAACGTGCCGCATAATTTGATACTCGAGGTCAACTAAAAGTTTTACTCTGTCGCTCAGCTCAAGCTCGACTCTAAAAATTGTGTCAATTTCAAACCTGAACATAATCATAATCTCAATGGGCCTATGGGCTGCAATCTTGATTATTTAGTGGCGATTTCTAATTCTTTAGGGTGTCTTTGATATCCTGTCAAGACTCCCTGTCAAATCTTTGGCTCGTTTTAGGTGTGTATCTAAACCTTGGTGTGTGTACATTGACGATGATTACCTTGGTATTCTTCATGGTGAACGAGCTATAGAGGAACTGACACCTATCGTGTATGATTCAAACCTACCATGCATCGTAGGTTTCGATATCATTAAATCTGAAGAAGGTAATTTGACCATGGAGGCGAAGAAGGGTATGTATTTGGAGTCTGAGTTGTATAAATCGTGCTCCACGTATCGTAGATACTTAGTTCGAGGTTCTTGCAATGGGCTGCTCTGCTTATCACTACACGGAGACATTCCCTATGTCACCTCTTTTGCTGTGATTCATCCTTTTAAGAAAGAATTTTACGAGTTGCCACCCATGCAGCGGCTGTTGGGTGGACCATACTACCTGAGTGAAGATTCACGTGGGTTTGGTTCTGACATTTCTACTAACACTTTCAAGACAGTGTGCATTTTTTCGAGAAGAGAATTTCAAAGAGTGAGACTATTAGTAAGAATTTATGTACCATGGTACATGTCTTGGGCATGGATAGTTCTTGGCGAGAGATACCCCAAGTCCCTCCTTATCCCATTTTAGGCAATGGAATATCTGCTCACGGATGTTTGTATTGGTTAGCTCCCCTATGGTGAGCCAAAATCAAAATCTCGAGGAGAACTTATATGCTTTGACGTGAGGAACGAAGAGTTCACGACGATTTGCCCTCCCGAGAAAATATGTAGTTATTCAGTAACCATTTATCAATTGGTTGATCTACATGGTGAAGTTGGATATGCCTATTTTTACAATGACAGTATTGAAGTGTGGATCTTGAAGCAAAAATAGTGGGCAAAGCATCGTCACTTCAATATAAAACTCTAGGATGCTCGAACTCGGGTACGGGTGTCAGACTCGGGTACGTGTCCAAGGGTCGGACCTTCCAAGATATGATTTCAAGGATTCGTGGGCTCGTTTTGAAAGAGTCCAAATTTTGAATATGGACTCGGGGACACGGGGTATTATAATTCATAATTATCTGTTATAAAAAAATAATTGAAATTTGAAAACCTACAAACTGATAAAAGTAAATAATTAAGAGTAAATAATTAAGTTTGTGTATTTTATATAATTTTATATATAATTATTAATAAAATAAATAAACATCAAGCATCCAACATTAAATTGTTATCTCATTTTTAAGAAAATACAAAAGTGAACACAAGAGTAGAGTGCACGTGGCCTTCCATTTTTTCTTTTCTTTATTTAATTTTGTCTCAACATGCAAGAAGTGGACCACACGTGACTATCATCACATAACCCCAAAAACAAAATTTAATTGCAGTTTCTCTTTCATCTTCCCAAAAACAAAAGTGACTATCTTCATCTTCCCCATGTAGTCATTAATCTTCTTCACCATTAAAATGCATCTCTTTATCTTCATCTCTTCACAGCCGCGTCCACTTTCTCCTTCCCGCGTCCCGTCCGGATTCCGCACCGGTACCCGCGTCGCACCGGGTCGACACCGGTACGCCGGGGATGTTAGCCGAGTCCGAGCTTCCTAATAAAACCACCACTTACTCGCTACATGAAGGTTTTGGGTCGTTTGAACAAAAACGAGGACTTATTAATAAAGACATACACCATAGGGAGCAATTTGTTCGTGTATTGCCTGAAAAGCGGACTGTTGGAGGAAGTCAATGTCGTGGGTATGAAATATGAACTATTCGACACTTGTATGTATCTGTATCCTGCAAGTAGCATGTTCTCAATTCGTGGTATCGATCAACAAAACTGTTCATTCGATTAAAATTGATTTGAAGCAGCTTGATGAGCGTTTCGGCCGGATGTTGAATTGCACTCTATAAGCAAGTTTCATACGTAGTATTAGTGATTTTTAACTAGTTGAGTGATTGAGATTAAGAAGAGGATGAGTTAATATGAACATGTTTATGAAATTTAAAATGTTATGTATACCTTTATTAAGATTTTTGTTGCTTGGGAGTGTTCTCTCATTGTTTGTTTGTTTGTTTGTTTACTGTTACAAGGTTTATGTTTATTGTTGAGAACGACTTACTAAATGGGCGAACATATTTGCTTCGATAATGACTTGTGTTAACTTTATCGGCTAAAGAAAGATTGCATGAACAAGGTCGCCCCCCCCCCGAACCGCCTTGGTTAGTTTTTTGTGTTGTTGATCTTGTTATCATACAAATATTAGGGGTTTTTGTTTTTTTTATTTTTCTATTTTTTTTCCTTAGCTAAGAGTTCAGTGGGTCCTAGTTCTATTAGTGCCTCTTAATGGGGAGGAGCTTCATTTTCACACTCTATACATACTAGACGAGTACCCGTGCATAGCAACGGGATTTTATAGCGATAGATAGTTTATTGATAAAAAAAAGTTTATAGGTTATAAACGGAAAATAATAAAAGTTTGAAGATTTGGGAATTAAACATAATGTTTTTAAACCCGGTTCGACCCGGGTTGTTCAACCGGTTGAACCGTTCTGGTCGGAAAATGAGTTGATTTA
>LBNU01021658.1:4896-32898 GCA_014162995.1 Artemisia annua | reverse complement strand
GTTGTACAATGTGAATAAATCATTGTACTTTTAAGTAATGGGGTGTTTTAATAAGAGTATTAATTACATTTCACTTTTCTCTCTCATTTGACTATTGTTGAAAACTCAACATTTCACTTTTACCATTTTTCCATTATAGATAGTATAGATAGGGGATTTAGTGAAATTTGTGGGCCCAAATAAGAAAAGTAATAATATTAAATAGATGGATCCCACATTCCTTTCGCTAACAGAGAAAAAGAAACGCCCCTTGGATGGTTATACTTTATGGTGACTTACTCTTTGTAAAAGTTTGCAGTATTTGTTATTGTGTTAAGTTTGCAGCAAAGCATGATTTATAGGCCATTGTGTTCTTGTGATTACTACTCACATGGGGCGAACAACCCTTTAAATCTAGGAAAAATTTCATATATACTCAAAAGAAACTTTATAATTCCATATTTAACCAAGTGACAAGTTTTCAATGCTGAGTACAATGCTTTTTAAGCATGTGTGATGTGTTAGGGAAATATGAAATTATGCTTTTTAAGAAAAAGTGCAAACCTTTGACAGATTTCTTGGTCTGCAACGATGGTTACTCATACATCAATACAACCAACTAAAAAGCTAAAACCGATGAAAAAAAAATTAGGAAATAAATAAACTGAAAATTATATTTCTAGGCTAATTTACAATTTCCAAAAAGCCAAAATACAACGTAACTCGTGTAGAGCACTGGAGCCGAGTTGATTCAGTACTCTGTAATTCTGTAAAGATCCATCTCTACTCGCTAATAAAACCTTGAAACTCGAAAATTGACTTGAGCTTAAGAGAGAACTTTTTTTNTTTTTTTTTTTTTTTGAGGCTGTTGGATCATATACAACACAAGCCTGTAAAGACTCATGCGTTTAATGAGCGACGTAATTGATATTTTAGGTTTAAAACCCTTCTCAAGTAGTTTGAGCTAAGCTCTAATATAATCGAGATGATATCAAACATTTTATTTTTTAGCGACAGAATTTTACAACTTACATTATTTATGTCACAAATATTATCTCTCGCATGTCTCTAGTGAAACATGAACTCATAACTTTTAGGTTGATGATACGCACTAGTGAAAACCACCTCGACCGGATCGTTATCAAACATCTTTCTGCTTGATCGGCCCAATGCGTCTGATGGGCCGATAAAGAACTACTACAAACGCAACGCAAGTCATTCACCTCTACCAACCACCAAACTTTTTAATATCTTTCTCGCTCCTAATAATAAATGTCACTTACTGACAGTCTCCTCGTATCCCAACAAACACACGCTTACTTAAACCCCCCAAACTATTCTTCACCCGTACACTTTCCTAGGGTTTCACTTCCGATCATTCTCCGTCATAATCACTGTGGTACATTTCGTTAGGTATAAACTTTGATATGTTTTTTTGTAAAATTGTTGACGAAATGATATGATATTGTTGTACTATTTGATAAGTTAGGGTTTTGACGTAAACAGAACCGAATCCGCACATGCACACGTACTCCTAGTTTGTTGATATTGTGTATGTGAATATATAAATATTTGTGTTTTTCACGGCATTTACGCTGTCGTAGTCTGCTCGTTTCGTTTGTACTAGTAAGGTAGAAGTTAGTTTTCTCTAAGTTATAACTGAACTTTGAACTTTTTTTTTATATGATCGTATATTTGTGTTTGTATTTGATAAGTTTGGCTAGTAGAACCACGTTTGGTTCTCTTTAGGTTGTCTCACAGTGTAGTTTTTTGCTCTTCTTTTATGGATGATGTTTTATTGTATTTTGTATGGATTAGATGAAAGTTGTTTCTACTGTGTATGATTAAATAATTAAGTTAGATTTATAGAGTTTAAAACATCAAATATGAGTTCCAGAATCCGGACTTTAAAATCTGAATAGGTTCTACAGTTTTGAATTAACATGTTATGTATCCGTATTCCTTGAATTTGCTCTTTCCTATTCTAACCAGGGTAGTATGTGGATATGCTCTATAGGGATTCTGAACTTGCAAACCTTTAGAGTCTTATGTGAGTCTCCCATAATAGCAAGTATATACTACCTCAAAGGTGGCATTATATCTGCGATTAAATAACACACAGCTTCTGAATTCAGAATTTGTTTTTTGTTTTGTTTATATCCTTTCTGTGTCAACAAAATCGAGATGTATAAGAGGCTTGGGATACGCATGTATATGCGTTCACTTTAACGTTCTGTTCTTTTAATATGTTAGATTTAAATATAAACTGGCTTTTTCCCTTTATTATGTACTTGCTTCCTCAATGTTTAAACGGATCTTTGGCGTTATCTGATTGAATGTGTCTTTTGGCTCTACTTGACAGGTGAGATGGATATTAGCTCTGATGAAGGTTCCGAGTCTGACTTCAGTGACTCCGAGATTCAAGAAAAAAAGGATAAGCCATTACAACAGCTTAGGAATGGAACGCTAAAGGTGAAATATCCCCATGGTATCCTNATTTGACAGGTTAGATGGATATAAGCTCTGATGAAGGTTCCGAGTCTGACTTCAGTGACTCCGAGATTCAAGAAAAAAAGGATAAGCCATTACAACAGCTTAGGAATGGAACGCTAAAGGTGAAATATCCCCATGGTATCCTTAGATGTCCATTCTGTGCGGGGAAGAAAAAGCAGAATTTCAAGTACAAGGACTTGCATCAACATGCTTCGGGGGTCAGCAAAGGTTCCTCAAATAGAAATGCAAAACAGAAGGCTAACCATCTTGCTTTAGCAATGTACTTGGAGAATGAGCTGGCAGGTGAGATACGTTCTATTTTGTATAAAATGTTTTGATTATTCATATTGGTTGGCTGACTTTAACATTAGTTGAAGTAATTAGTAATTTAATATATTTATATATTCTCGTAATGGAATTTGGCAGGTGAGGCAGAACAACCGCTTAAAGTGGCTGCTCCAATACCAGCACCTCCGGTCTCTGAGGAAAACGATTTGTTTTGCTGGCCTTGGACGGGGATCGTGGTCAACATAGTAAAAGAGGCTGAAAATGGGAAAGATGTCAAAGATTCAAAATACTGGATGCAACGTTTTGAAAGATACAAGCCTGAATCGGTGGAGATCTTATGGGACGATGAGAAACAATCTGCACAAGCGTTGGTGAGGTTCAACAGCCATTGGACAGGTTTCAAGGAGGCCATGGAGTTTGAGAAGTCCTTTGAAGCTTCTCGTCATAGCAAGAAACAGTGGACTGATTCTGAACGTCCTATAGGATCTAAGATTTATGCGTGGTTAGCGCGTGCTAACGACCATAAATCACAAGGACCAATAGGAGAGTATCTTCGCTCTAAAAGAGAGCTAAAATCTATTTCGGACCTTGTTCAAGAAGCTACTCCAAGCAGGAATAAAAAAGTGGTTGAGTTAGTGACTGAGAATGATATGATGAACGAAAATCTGGATGATTTACAGATCAAGTTCAATCAGAAATCGATGTCCTTGAGTAGGTTGCTTTTAGAAAAAGATGACCTTTACCAAAGATTCTGCGAAGGTTCGTTCCTCCCTCTTTGTCTGCCTTTATTTTATTGGAAATTTATTTCTTATTTATTTTGTTTCATCAGATGTTATAGTGACATGCATGTTTAAATAACTTCTCTTTAGTATAGCTATTTATGAGGTCCTAATGCATTTGAATACACTTTGGTGACTTTCAACCAGTTTGAGAAGTACATAACTCAAATTGACCTATTAATAGGTAAATAGGTCGAAATTACCCATCTAGCTTCCACACATGGACGTAATTTTGTAGGTGTGGTTTTGTGTGGATATCAATTTAGAATTTTGACATTATACTAATATGCATTTATTTCCCTATACAGAGACCAAAAAAATGGAGCGTCTTTCACAGGAGCATGTTCAAAGGGTATTCGATGAGCAAGAAAGGTTAAAAGAGGATTTGGAGAAGTGGGGGAAAAATCTTGATTCTTGGAGCAAAGAACTTAACAAGAGGGAAGCCCTAACAGAACGTGAGAAGCAAAAGTTAGATGAAGAGAAAAGAAAGGTGATTTTATTTTTTTACTCCTAGCTTATCATATATTGTGATTTATGCTCTTGTTTAAGAGGTTATTTTTCTTATCACCATATAATGTGTATCATATCCCATTTCTATCTCCTTTTGCAACTGTAGAATGAATCGCAAAACACTTCTCTCCATATGGCTTCAGAAGAGCAGAAAAAAGCGGATGAGAGTGTCTTGAGGCTGGTTGAAGAGCAAAAGGTAAATCTCCTGAAGTGTAGCTATAGCAATGTAGCTGATTAGAGCGCAATGTCGACCCATTTACCTATGAATGGGTCATATTGGGTTATTTGTAGTTCTTATATGGTCAAACGTGCAAAAGTATAAATATTAGCAATTTAGCATAAGAGTATATGGGTTGAAACTCGAAAGTCTCCCAAAGTTTATTTTTAATGCATAGGCCTCCTAAACCATTTTACATTTAAAAAAAGATTTTAATTTATATTCAACCCACCAACTATTATATTAAAGGTTTACATTTTAGACAAGAAAAGTGTTTCCCTACCTGTACCGTACGTTGCTCATTTTAACCTATTAGCCAACCTTCCTTTGACGCTACCTCTATGTATTATTATTGTCTTTTGGCTTCTTGTATACAATGATGTTTTGAAACTTCTGTTGGCTGGATCATGAATAAACAGAGAGAGAAGGAGGAAGCTTTGAAGAAAGTACTCGAGTTAGAGAGACAGCTAGATGCTAAACAGAAGCTGGAAATGGAAATCGAAGAATTGAAAGGGAAAATGCAGGTGATGTCACATCTTGGGGATGATACAAAAGTTCAGGAGGAGATAAAGAAGATGAACGATGAACTGGAAGCAAAAATGGAAGCAATGGATAGCATTGAGGACATGAATCAAACACTTTTTAAGAAGGAACGCCAAAGTAATGATGAGCTGCAAGAAGCTCGGAAAGAGTTGATTAAGGTACTGCTTTCTAATGTCCTACAAAAAACTTGAGTGATGAATTGCAAGCAAAGATTGAGGTAACAGAAAGCATGGAGGACATGAATCGAGATCTTGCTGTTAAACAACATGAAATGAATGATGAGATACAAAATGCTCGCAAAGAGTTGATTAAAGTATTGTTTTCTCACCCTCACTAAATTTTAATTTGGTTTAGTTTTGAGTCATACATGTGCCAGATCGTTTTTGGCAGTGTTGTATCTCAAACAGTTTAAAAGTCACTTAAAATCTATTTCAAGGCATACAACGTTAAATTTTCTTCTACTGAAAGTTTTTAAATTTTTATTTTTTATAGAGCTTGTTTGTATCATATGCTTCAGGCTGAACCTGGATGAGGCTGTCCCGTACCCAATTCACCCAAACAACCCATCTAGTTACCTTTAATGTGGATATCGCTTTAATAAGATTCATATAAAGACTTAACTGTTTATTTTTATATCTAGGGCATGCAAGATACGCTGAATGGACGTGCTAATATCAGGCTTCGGAGGATGGGGGAAATAGATATGGAAGTTTTCTACGATGCCTGCAAGATGAGGTTTGGTCAGGAGGAAGCTAAGATTAAGGCTTCTGAATTATGTACTATGTGGCAGGATAAGCTTAAAGATGCAGGATGGCATCCATTTAAAGTTGTTATAGTTAATGATGAACCTAAGGTATAGTTTTTGAATTTCAGTTTTACTCTAAATGGGCCAGAAAGTAAATGGGTCATACAGGTTAAAAGCTTACCAAAATCTATTTTATTTATTTATACAGTTTAATAAATTGCTTATTCAAAAGCTTATATTGTATTAGGAGGTGATCCAACTATACAACTTTGTATCCTGTCTGTACCGAAACAGATCAAAAGCCTGCCGAATGGTGATTTTGTTTTCTACTGTACATATTAGAAAATGTAACGAAGGGTTTTTTTCTTTGGTCAAAGATGTAAAAGGTTATCTTTGTCATTTAGGTTGTTTTTTTTGTCTGATTTGGTTTAAACAAGGTCAAATACATTACTATAAAGATGGTTAATTTGGGTAACTGGTCTAAATGGGTAATTTCTGTTATTGTTCGGGTTGACCTGAGGCACTTTTTGTCCTCGTATTTTTACTTCTCTTAGAAGTGTTGCTTAGCATAGGTTGGTCTGACCTACTTTTTGTACATTAACTATCTTGTGGGCTTAAGGTTGTTACGCTTAAGGCTTGAGGTATGCTTATAATATTTAGTATGTTAAACATATTTACAAAATTTATATCATCTAATAATACTTACGTTGTGATGAAATATTTAAATATCATTAGTCTTTATGCCTTTAATAAGAATGAATTTGTGTGCATGATGCAGCAAGTGATCAAAGAAGATGATGAAATGCTAAGAGATCTTAAGGCAGAATGGGCGACTAGCATCCATGATGCAGTGGTTGCTGCATTAATCGAGACTAATGAATGCAATGCTAGTGGATCATACGTGGTTAGTGAGCTCTGGAACTTCAAAGAAAATCGAAAAGCCACATTGAAGGAAGTTATTAGCTACATTTTGAAGAATATCAAGAACCTTAAGCGCAAAAGATCATAACGTTTGTATGTTCCCATTTTGCCACCATATGTAGAACTCGGTGTTATCGTATAAAAACCTAATGGATTTTGTCCCCCAGCTTATATTCCTCAAACAGTATGTATTATTGAGGATGAATTACCTACCATCATCTAAGACGGTGTTTGTTTATTACTTACTGAACTTATATCTTATGTCTGTTATCTTGTGTTAATTGTACATCAATCGGAATAATGAAAAGCTTTCTATCGAGGGATATAGCGAAAGGATGTAATATGTCGTTGGTAGTTGTAGACTAAACTATATGAAGAAGGCCAACATATAAGGAAACTCATTTTTTTTAGATTGATACATATGACAGCAAATGCTCAATCAGCAAATGCTATATAAAATGCTAAATATGGGTAATCTATAATGATTCACATAATGGTAGTTGTAACGTACGTTGTATCATGAACTTCACGTAATGCTATATAAACTGTTCATTCGATTAAAACTGATTTGAAGCAGCTTGATGAGCGTTTCCGGATGTTGAATTGCACTCTTTAAGCAAGTTTCATCGTAGCACATATGGAATGAGAGAAATAAAAGACTTTTTGCTGATAAACAAAGAGATTGGTTGGAAGTGGTAAAAGTCATTGATACAGAGATTAGATTCAAAATGGCAAGTCTGCATGTGAAACAGTCTAAACAAGTCCAGGATATGGCTGATAAATGGAAAGTGAAGATGATTATGAAACCTGATGATGATCAACTCTTGGAAAATATGGAAGTGTAGAAGGTACTGTGCAGAATGGTAAGCCTGAATAGAGTATAAGATGGTAGCATGATAGAATGTTTGAATGTATGGAAAATTATTTGGAATATGGAAGCAGTATACAACACTGTGTGGTTCCACTGCCTTAAGGGGTGTTTGGAAACAGGTTTAATAGCAAGTATTTTTCAATTGCTGTTAAATTTAGTTCTTTGCAGGCCATTATAAAGTAGAGATACCTTGTACCTTGGAGTTCTAACTAGTAAGACTGTACCTATTATTACCTCTTATCTTGTTCAGTTGGCCTAGGGGGGAACTGAAAAGGTATGTTTGGCTAAAATAGGAGGTCTATCTAGTATGAATTTACCATAATGAAGGATCTCACTTTATGAAGGGTAAATGGCTTGGGTGGCCTGTGTATGATGAGTGGAATAGCGAGGAGTGAAAGATGAACCTGCTTGGTCCACTCAATACATAGGCATAGGAGGTAATGGATGGTCATCATGGAGGGTGTGTGTTCCCAAGCAACCGAAGCCTTTCATTGAGAGGGAAATGTAGGTTGTTTTGGTAGAGCCCCCCATGGATGGGTTACGGGTTCCTAGTGATGCCTTTATCCTTTTCTACCTTGACTACTGTGGTGGCAGGATGAGTGGCTTGGTAGAAAGGATTAAAGGAAATGTAGCTAGATGGGAGGTGTTAGTATAAGGTGAATTGAAAGGTGAATGAATAGAATAAGAAGCTCTGGATCAGATTGACAAATGGAAAGAGTTATGCAGATGCTCTATTTTTGCTCTGTTCCATTGTATTAGATAAGAAGTGTCAGACATAGGATGTTTTCTGTCTGATATTGGATGTAAGAAGGATGTTTGCTTGTTGTGTTAGTATATGATAGATAGTATGATCAGATGTATAAAAGGTTTGGGCATGTCCAAATCCTTTGTTATATTCTTATGATGTACATCATTTTTGAGAAAGTAATATAAATATTCACCTTGCACCCAAAAAAAAAAAGTTTCATCGTAGTATTGGTGATTTTTAACTAGTTGAGTGATTGAGATTAAGAAGAGGATGAGCGTATACCTTTATTAAGATTTTTGTTGCTTGGGAGTGTTCTCTCATTGTTTGTTTGTTTTACTGTTACAAGGTTTATGTTTATTGTTGAGAACGACTAAAGCTATATGCTATATCCCAATGTGTACTACATTTTACAGCAAGAGAAAATGCATGGTCAAGAAAGATTACAATTACATGAACAAGGTCGCCCCCCTGAACCGCCTCGGGTGTTGAAATCGTATTAGTTTTTTGTGTTGTTGATCTTGTTACCATACAAATATTAGATGGTTATACTTTATGGTGACTTACTCTTTGTGAAAGTTTGCAGTATTTGTTATTAATTATCTTTGCAGCAAAGCAAAATTTATATGCCATTTTGTTGTGATTAGTACTCACATGGGCGAACATACCCTTTTAGTCTATCTTTGCTGTAAAAACAGTTTTTTCTTTTACTTTTTTAAATAAAATTTAACGTGAAGAGCATACCTTTTACCGTCTTAAGAAAAAATGCATGCATACCTTTGACAGATTTCTAGGTCCGCAACGATGTTTACTCATACATCAATGCAACTAACTAAGAAGCTAAAACTGGCAAAAAAAAATAAATAAATAAAAAATAAGTAGCAAATAAATAAACTGAAATTTCTATTTCTAAGCTAATGTACAATTTCCAAAGGGCCGAAATACAAAGTAACTTGGGTAGAGTGGACCCGAATTGATTCAATACCCTGTAAAGATCCATCTCTATTCGCTAATAAAACCTTGAAGCTCAAATATTGACTTGAGCTTAGGCGAGAGTATTTTTTTCAAGCTTGAGCCGGTTGGATTATATACAACACAAGCCTGTAAAGGTTCATGAGTTTAATGAGCGACGTAATTGATATTTTAGGTTGACTCAAAACCCTTCTCAAGTAGTTTGAGCTCAGCTCTAGCTAGTATAATCGAGATTATATCAAACATTTTCATTTTAAGCGACAAATTAAATTTTACAACTTACGTTATTTATGTTACAAATATTACCTCTTGTATGTCTCTAGTGAAACATGAACTCATAACTTTTAGGTTCATGACCTAAGCAATGGTGAAAACCACCTCGACCGGATCGCTATCAAACATTTTTCTACGTTATATCACGATGTCTCAACTCGATTGCACCAACTTCGCTGAATTCACACAAGCCAAAACTGAACCGCTAATCTAGTTTACCGGTTCACTTATCCGGTTGTTCGGTCTATTCGTTCGATTAGTTCGGTTAATTTTGTTGTGGGTTAAATTGAAAACCGAATTCAAATTTGATTAAACCGGACTGAACAACCCGAAATACTTAACTAATTATTTATTTATAAAGATTTTCAGGAAAAAAATTAAATCTTAAAAAATATTATATTTATACTACAAAAGAGGTTTTATAGTCATTTTATGTATACAAATATATATTAAAAAAATAGATTTATATGAATTTGGTTTTCAGTTTACACTGCCAAAATCATGTCAAATCGAAAATCGAATATTTAATTTAATTCGGTTCAATTACAAATTCAGTTAAATTTTTTTTTTATTCGATTCGATTTCATTTTTCAGTTCGTGCAAGCATTACCCGAATTCTGAACACCCATAAAGATTCAGTTTGTTATCAACATCGTCGGCCCAATGCGTCCACTAGGCCGATAAACAACTACTACAAACACAACCCAAGTCATTCACCTCTACCAACAACCAAACTTTTTAATATTTTTCTCACTCCTAATAATAAATGTCACTTACTGACAGTCTCCTCGTATCCCAACAAACACACGCTTACTTAAACCCCCCAAACTATTCTTCACCCGTACACTTTCCTAGGGTTTCACTTCCGATCATTCTCCGTCATAATCACTGTGGTACATTTCGTTAGGTATAAACTTTGATATGTTTTTTTGTAAAATTGTTGACGAAATGATATGATATTGTTGTACTATTTGATAAGTTAGGGTTTTGAGTTTTGACGTAAACCGAACCGAATCCGCACATGCACACGTACTCCTAGTTTGTCATATTGATCTAATGAGGTGAAATTTGTTATAGTTTTTTGTGCGTTTTGTTGTTATACGGGGATAAAGGTTTTTGATTTTGTATAAGTGATTTTTTTTTTTTTTTTTTTTTTAATAGTTTTTGTGCAATTTATGGATTTAATGTGTTATAAGTGTGATGGCGACAGTCAGGGGCGGTACCACAATGGGGGCAGTGTGGGCAGCTGCCCCCACAAAGTTCACTCGAGTAATGTCGATTGATCACGGAAATTCATTTTGCCCCGTAAATGGGTAAATAGTAAAAGTGTGAAAATTTATCCAATAGTTGAATCATAGTCAAGTGGTTAAGGACATTTGCACTTTCGTGGAGGTATAATGTTCGATTCTTTTGCTACTTTGCGAATTTTGTTATCTAACTTTTGATTTTTGCTTCAACTACTTGTGTTAATATCTATAAGAAAAAGTAAGTATGTGCTAAATATTGTGCATATCATCATCAATTCTTAGTTTTGGTTCTCGCATGCAAACAAATACTAAAAAATTTACTTTCATTAAAAGTAAAATCGATTTCGTTATAGCAACAAAGGTCGCGTTACTGACATGACCCGACTGGTACCCACTGTTAACTTTTGCCCCCTCTTGAAAGTTTTTCTGGTACCGCCCCTGGCGACAGTAGTACTATTGTGTATGTTTAGATGTATTATTGTAGTGAAATGTGAAAGGAATTGATCGATGAATTATCAATTATAATAATGAATTAAGTGAATTAAAATTGTCCTACTTCTTGTATGATCGTTGACGAAATAGAGCTTAGGTTGTTATAGTTTTTGTGCATTTTTATGTATGGAAGGTTTGTGTCATATGTATGGACCGTATGGTGGTGAGAGTAGTATTAGTATTGTTTATCACTTTATCTGAAATTATGTTTGTATTTTGCAAGGCATGAGTCGCGGTGTGTTTGTGTGAAAAAGATGACTTGGGGGGTGTATAATTGTTAAGAATGAAATCGGCTATAAAATAAACAAAATAAGAGCAAGGAGAATTGGCCTGGAGAACCACATACCGTCCTCTTTTGGCTGTCTTTAAGGATGATGTTTTATAGGATTGTATGGTTTCTTCTGAACATGATTAGAAATTTCATGAACTGATCTGAAACTGTTATAGTTTTGTGCATTTTTTTGTTATTTGGTAATTTAGGTTTTTGATTTTCTATGTGAAATTAGGTATAGTTTTTATGCATCTTTTTTGTTATTTGGTAGTCTTGTTTGTATATGTGAATCTATTGATCAACTAAGATAAATTTTGTTATAGTTTTTCCGCAAAACACTTCTCTACATATGGCTTCCGTAGAGCAGAAAAAAGCTTATGAGAGTGTGTTGAGGCTGGTTGATGAGCAAAAGGTAAATATGCTGAAGTGTATCTATTAGAGGTGGCAATGTCAACCCATTTACCCATATACTCTTACGCTAAATTGCTTATATTTATATTTTTGCACGTTTCACCATATAAAAACTACAAATAAACTCGAAAGTCTCCCAAAGTTTATTTTTAATGCACAGGCCTCCTAAACCATTTTATATATAAAAAAAGATTTAATTTACATTCAACGCAACAACTATTATATTAAAGCTATACTTTTTAGATAAAGAAAAAGTGTTTCCTTTGACGCCACCTCTATGTTCTATTATTGTCTTTTAGTTTCTTGTATACAATGATGTTTTGTAACTAATTATGTTGGCTGGATCCTGAATAAACAGAGAGAGAAGGAGGAAGCTTTGAAGAAAGTACTCGAGTTAGAGAGACAGCTAGATGCTAAACAGAAGCTGGAAATGGAAATCGAAGAATTGAAAGGGAAAGTGCAGGTGATGTCACATCTTGGGGATGATACAAATGTTCAGGAGGAGATAAAGAAGATGAATGATGAACTGGAAGCAAAAATGGAAGAAATGGGATACCTTGAAGAGTTGAATCAGATTCTTCTTATGAAGGAACGCCAAAGTAATTATGAGCTGCAAGAAGCTCGGAAAGAGTTGATTAAGGTACTGCCTTCTGATGTCCCACAAATTTCCATTAATGTTTAATCAACATGCCAATTAGAAGTATCGCCTTTGGTCTTTTACTTATGAATGAGTCAGAGAAAAAAAATAAACTTATTTATGAGGTTGGAAGTCGCTTAAAGTCCATATTTTAGGCATACAGCATCCTACATCCTTTTTTCCAAAGATTTAGATCTATATTGTATCATGCTTTCTAGTTATATGTATCCCATTAACTGTTTATATAAATCTTTTAAGGAATGGACAAGCTAGTGTTTGTGGGTCAACCGAATCCGACCTGGCTTGTTTTTACCCATAAAAAGAACTGAATCATTTCAACCTGTGGGCTGTGGCTCATGCTTTGTCAAGTGTAGTTGGTTATTAAACAATTCCATTGTTTCCAGTGCCTACAAGATATGCCCCGCGGAGGTACTAACATTGGTGTGAAGAAAATGGGAGAAATTGATATGAAAGCCTTCCATGATGCGTGCAAGGAGAAGTATGATGCTGAGGAAGCTCAGATCAAGGCTTCTGAACTGTGTACTCTTTGGCAAGACAAAATAAAAAACCCGGAGTGGTATCCTTTTAAAGTAGTAGCAGTAGACGGTGCGCTTGAGGTATTGTTATTGAAATTCAGCTTTTGACAGGATTTTAGTTATAAGCCGATTTAACTTACTTTTTCTTTCAAACATGTGAATATAATGATATTATAAAGGAAACAGGCTTTACAAATGTAAAGAAGTAGGATCCTGTAAAAGTTGTTGCATATAAGGCATTGTTCTTGATATTCTATTTTTGACTCGGGTTTTACATAGCGGTCGGAATGTGGACTGATTTTCTTATGAATGGGGCGATTTGGGTTATATTCTTTTTCAAACAGATTCTCTCTCAAATATTTAGTAAAAAATGAAACTCGTCAAATAGGACACCACATGGCTTAGATTAAAAGCACACGACCTCTTATGATTATTTTGCTAAAAAGTCTTGAGTCTTGCAACACTGTAGTGTTTGTAATATTATTTAACACATTAATTGCTTAATAAAAACCACTTAAACTGTTGTGGGTTTGTAAGCCAACTGTTTCTGAAATTTTTTATTATAGTAATATTACTGTATTATGTAATCGACGAGCTTTTCAAAATTTGTTTAAAAGTTCTGGCATATAAGCATATTGTGTTGTTATCAGTCTATATTAAGAATGTACTCATGTGCACAATGCAGGAAGTGATCGATGAAGATGATGAGTTGCTTAAAGGTCTTCAGGCAGGAATGGGGGGCTGGCATCTTTGATGCAGTGGTTACTGCATGCAAGGAGATGAACGAATATAACCCCTGCGGAAGATATATGGTTGATGAGCTTTGGAACTTCAAAGAGAATCGAAAAGCTACAATGAAGGAAGGAGTAATTAGCTACATGAATCAAGCTCCTGTCGTGAAGGAAGGAACGCCAAAGTAATGATCAGCTGCAAGAAGCTCAGAAAGAGTTTGCGTATTACCTAATGATCTTATAATTAGTACTTAAAATATTAAGTAATCTTGGGATCGTTTTGAGTAATTTGGGATGTCTGAATGATGGCTTTTGTCTAATTAGTACTTATAACCTGCCCTAATGAAATGTTCCTACAAATAAATGCTCCATGTTGCTTGTTATTTGTACCAAGTAACTAATATTAAGGTTTGTCTTTTTGTTGAGCTTATTACAGTTGCGTGTGCTTGTCGACTATTTGTGCTGGAATTGAGTCTCAAGTGATTTGCTCTAAAGACATTTTATACGTACCCACTTCTTGTCATGGTTATGCTTGTTTTGATTATTGATCATGTATTTATCTATGTGTCACATTCAAGATAGGTTATTACTGTGCGTTGTTAAATCTCTTCCATAAAATTCCAATTTTAGTATAAGAACATATAATAGCTCAAAATAGGTTTTCAACCGAGTTCTGGAAAATGACTAGTGTTAAATCAAAATGCATTTTTTTTCATTTTTGCTCTCTTATTAATATAGTATGAAATCGTACCTTTGATAAAAATGTGTACATACTATCAAAATCAAATCTCCTTTGCGAATGTAATAGATTAGTATATTAACCAATAATGCTCTCTTTATCTGTTTATCTCTTTATAATCGGATACTAATAAAATCCAAAATACAAAAAGATAGACTTTCCTTTATACGAAAATCCTTTTTTATAGAACAAAATTAAATACTTTAGCAAACACATGATTATTAAACCTCAGTTATAAACTTATAATTATCATCTAGATCTCACCATCCAAGAGGCATGGCTGAATTAGCTTCAGATACCATCTTTGATATCCTGTCAAAACTCCCTGTCAAATCTTTGGCTGGGTTTTCGCTGTGTGTCCAATGATATGTACTACTAGAAATCACAAAGGAAATGAAGTAGTACCTTCAAGACAATAGGCAATTGCGGCAAATAAAGAATAGAATCACGAATTGAAATAAGAATGATTTGTTTTTGATAAGATGAAGGTTTACAAGAAGAAAGGATTACAATTCATAGACCCCTGCTAAATGATTACAATGAGTGTATTTTTACAATGGGAAATGGATAAAAGTAAATGGGCGGGAACATAAGTTGGTGGGTTATTTGACTTTTCTAGTTTGACCTTTCCTGTTGACTTTCATTGACTTTCTTATTTAGACACATAACATCCAAACCATGGTGAACGTACATTGGATTTGAGTGATTCAAAAACTCGTGTAAAGAGTGAACTAAAATCTGTAACTTTCACGTTTTAATTTTTTCATAATTCGACAGTTATGAAGGTCAAAAATAAGGTCGAAAATGTCAAAAAAAATAAAAAAATAATAAATAAATAAATAAATAAATAAAATAAAATAAAATAAATCAAGACCCAATTTTATATGTATAAAAATCAAAAAATTTAAAAAGATTTATACCAAATTAAAGATGATTAAATTTTAGAAATTATGATGAAATCGGATTTTTAAAAAGTTTGTCGTTTTATTTGTGTGCGTTTAAAGTTTGAGAAGAAATGCAAGGAACGGGTCAAAGTCCCATTGACCAAAAATTTTAAAAAGATGGAAGGAGGATGTTTGGTGTATCAAATTTTTTTGCGCATCAAAATTCGTTTTTTGTACATTAAAAAAACTTATAAAAACTCAAAATTCAAAAAACTTCTTTCAAAAAAGTTTTATAAACCAACATACCCGATTTTATGGAATATTTTTGGATTTTTTTTGCGAACTTTTCAATATATATTTCTCACGGATATTTATCTTTTTATTTTAACTTTAACCTTTGCAAATGAGCGCCCACGTATCTTCTTAAAATACGTTTACAAGAATTAAAAAAACACAGCTTCAAAAAAATATCTCCTTAAATCGGGTACATATAATTTCCAAAATACAAAAAGATAGACTTCCTTTTTAATGAATATATCCCTTTTAAAAAAGGACCAAATCAAATCTCTTGCGATCTATTTGTACCTATATTTTATGTCTGTAATATTGTAGACTAAACTATACGAAGAAGGCCAATAAACTTGTTTTAAGAGTATTAAAATGTGATAACTTAAACGTCCTTTGTTTGGTTGGTTCTTTAAATCAGTGTATTTATTTCTTTAAATGGGGTACTTATAATTTCCAAAATACAAAAAGATAGACGGACTACCTTTTAAGAGGAGAAGGTGTGGGCTCGCCACTTACCTTCGCCAGTCTTAGGTGGCGCTCTTCAAGCCTCTTCACCACACCACTCCAACCTCCTCAAAGCTCCTCAAGCCACCCTAGCTCGTCTGCACGGCGAAGCAAGAATTCTGACAATTGTACCTTTTTTTTTTTTTTTTTTTTTTTTTGTGGTAAAAAAAAAGTTGAGGTTTGTTTTTGGTGAGGGGGGGGTAGTTTTGAAGAGGGTGTTTTGGGTATGTGGCACCCAGGGGTCCCCAAATGAGTGAATTTCCCTCTTCACGATACCTTCCACTCTAATGAATATCCCTTTTTATAGGACCAAATCAAATCTCTTGCTATCTATTTGTACCCTATTTAGTGTCGAATTCTTATTCATTAGGGTAATACATAATTAAAACCTCAACTATATACATAAAAGTCATCATCATTGTACGATCCAAGGTCGAGACATGGATGAATTACTTTCAGATACCATCTTTGATATCCTGTCAAGATTCCCTGTCAAATCTTTGGCTGGTTTTCGGTGTGTATCCAAATCATGGTGCGCGTACATTGACGATGAATACTTTGGTATTCTTCAGGGTAAAAGAGCTGTAGAGGAACTGAAGCCTATCATGTATGATCCAAAACTATCATGCATCGTAGGTTACGATATCATTAAATCTGAAGAAGGGGAGGCGAAGAAGGTTATGTCTTTTGAGTTTGAGTATAAGACTTCCCTCTCCCCCTCGTATCGTGGAAATTTTGTTGGCCGAGGTTCTTGCAACGGGCTGCTCTATTTATCACTAGACGCAGGGCCGGCTTTGAGGGTGTGCAAGGTGAGCGACCGCACAGGGCCCCAAAATTTTTAAGGGCCTCAAAATTTGTCCCGTTAATAATTATATGCATGTGTACACATATTTTCCACAAAGAGAAAAGTGTTTAGATGAGAAAGTATCTAAATGAGTAATATGTTAGAACGTTTAGCTAACTATTTACATTATATCTTATAATTGGTGACACTTTATATATAGTATTCCTTATCGAAAGGCCTCATTATTTAATTTCGTACAGGGCCTTCAAAATTTTCATAAATTCATGGGACGGCCCTGACTAGACGACATGCATGTCACCTCTTTAGCTGTGGTTCATCCTCTTAGGAAAGAAGTTTACAAGTTGCCACCCATGCCGCCATGGTTGGATGGACCATACTACCTGAATGAAGAGTCACGCGGGCTTGGTTTTGATGTTTCTACTAACACTTTCAAGATGGTGTGCGTTTTTTCGAGAAGAGAGTTTTCAAAGAGTGAGACTATTAGTAAGGATTTACGTACCATGTACATGTCTTGGGCAAGGATAGTTCTTGGCGAGAGATACCCCAAGTCCCTCCTTATCCCACTTCTGGTGATGGAATATTTTGTATTGGTTTCGGCAATCAAATTCCCGAGAAGAATTGATATGCTTTGACGTGAGGAATGAAGAATTCACATTGATTTATCCTCCCAAAAGAAGGTGTGGTTATTCAGTAACCAATCAAGAATTGGTTGATCTACAAGGTGAAGTTGGATATGCCTATTTTTACAGCGATGATATCATTGAAGTGTGGGTTTTGAAGAAAAAACAATGGGTGCAGCACTGTCAGTTCAGTAAAAGACCACTTCCTCGCTTTAGCCGCATTAAGGTTTTAGGTCGTTGGAACAAAGACGGGGCGCATTAAGGTTTTAGGTCGTTGGAACAAAGACGGGGACATATTAATACAGACTGGATATGGTGTGAAGAAGTTGTTCGTGTATAGCCTGAAGAACCAGCTTTTGGAGGAAATCAATGTCGTGGATCAGAAATGTGGATTCGGCACTTATATATATATGTATCCCGCAAGTAGCATGTTCTCTATTCGCGGTATCAACAAAAATGCTCATTCGATTAAAACTGATTTGAAGCAGCTTGATAAGCGTTTCCAATCGTTGAATCTATAAGCAAGTTCCATATCAGTGATTTTTAAGAAGAGGATGATTAAGATTAAGAAGAGGATGAGTGAATCTATATCTCAGTAGGTAATTTATTGAACACGTTTATGAATTTTTATTTAATTATCATGTTACGTATAAGTTTATTAAGATTTTGTTGCTTGTGTTTATTGTTGAGAACACTCATGAAATGGGCGAATATCCTATGTACACAAGGATAATCATCATGATGGTTATACTCTATGACGACGTTTTCTTTGTCAATGTTTACAATATTTGCTGTTGTGTTTCCTTACTACTCATGCATATAACCAACTAGGAAGCTAAGACAGTAAAAAAAAGAAGTTATATGTCTTAAGTTACTTTGAAGTTCCCAAAGGGCCGAAATTACAACCCGGCCAACTTATGTAGAGTGGAGCCGAGCTGATTCAATATAAAGCCCAATTTCTACTCGCTAAAAAAACTTGAAGCTCGAAACTACTAGTTGATTGACTCATTACAGTTCGTATAGGTCGTCTGATCCTATTATTGTACATAGAATACAAGGAAAAGCTAATAGACAGAACCCCACAACCAGTCTTGGGTCAATTATATCTATCAATCTATCAGAAACTTGACTCGAGCTTGAGCGAGTGTGTATTTTCAAGCTCGGCTCAGTAGAATTATAGGGTACTCATATAAATAGAAAGGAGTGAATTGTAAAATGGCACAAGCTCGATAAAGGCTCACGAGTTTAACGAGTCACTTAGACTTTAAATTTGTAATTTTGCGACTAAACTTTTCTTCGTTAGATCATGTTTGCCCTCCATTCGTTTAGGTCACTTACTTGGTACTTTTGTGCTCTTTGTTAAATTAGACAATTCCATTTAAAATAAAACTTTCGAGCTTAGCCTTGAGTTCTTATGGTCATAAGTGCGAGTAATTATATTTCAAATTAAAATTATACCCATGGGGAGTGTGAATGTGGTGTCTTTCAATGTTAAGCTTGAGTTTGGCTTGTCGTATACATATCCCGAGCTCATATATATTGTCGATCTCAAACTCAACTGAAGCTTGACTAGAACGAGCTCGAGTTTCCTAAAAAGAGCTCAAATCATTTGCATATATATATTTAAAATCAAGAGGGAAGGCAATAGGTTATGGTGCAATCTATAATTTTGGGTAGTAGTTTCAACTATGATCCTTTTTTTGGCGTTCGAGTAAATATAAGAAGGTTTTGTGTCTTAAGTGCTGAATTTGATCACACATGATCGTATTCCTTAGTGGTGGTAAATTAGAAGTTTAAGAGAATTTTGGCTAGTAGTCTCATCTTTTATCATGCAATTTCCTTTCACGTAGGGGTGGAAACGAGCCGAGCCGCTCGTGAAAAGCTCGGGATCGGATCGGTAAAAAGCTCGAACGAGCCGAGCCTAAACGAGCTCGAGCCCGAGCTCGAGCCTAAGTTTGAGCTCATTTAATAATCGAGCTCGAGCCCGAGCTCTATACAAAAAGCTCGAGTAGGCTCGCGAGCCTAAACGAGCCCTAGAAATATATACGTATATATATTGTCTATACGTATAAACGAGCTTAAAAGTAGTAAACGAGCTCGAGCCTTATGTAATTAACGAGCCGAGCTCTATTTGAACTTTGTTTTCTTTAAAACTTTATATAAATTAGTCGAGCCCGAGCCCGAGCTCGAGCTTGTGAAAATTTTCACGAGCCGAGCTCAAGCTCAATATATAAGGCTCGAAACGAGCTCGAGCTTTATATATGTAAACGAGCCGAGCTCGAGCTCTGGCAGGCTCGGGCTCGGCTTGGCTCGTTTTCACCCCTACTTTCACGTATGATGGAGGTAATTAGGTAAAGTGAAAGTTTATGAGTCTTGACTACTTCTCATCATGGGTTTAGTTTCTCGATTTCTAAGACGTTTTGTGAAGAGTCGACATTTTCATTTTTATGAAGTTGTATTAGGAGGCCACTCAAACTTTTTACTTTTAGACAACTCATTTATCGAAACTAACTTATAGACCACCCATTTATGGATTCGCTTTCGTTTATACCATTTTCGGATAATTTTATCTCGAAAATCTTTAAAACAACGAGAATAAAGCTAAGGGTGTGTTTTTTTTTTAAATGTCTTACTAGCCTCTTAGACTGTGTTTATTTTTTGTAAAAAACGTCTTACCGCTTTTGACTCTTACTCAGTCAGACGCGGTCAAACAATAGGGTTGTTTGTTTTTCATTTGTCAATCAGACGCGATCAGATGAATATGTCTTACCAAAGTAAGAGTTGGAGATCATGTCTTACCGGCTCTTAATCCTATAAAATCTTCAGCCAACTCTCAAGTTTGAGACCAAATTTTGTTTGTGTTTCGTAAAAAGATGTAACAAAGAAAAAAATATATAACATATACAACAAAACGAAGATCTCATGTTCTTTTTTAAAGTATGGTTCACAAAATCTGTAATGATTTTCACAAAGAGCCCATCATCGATTAATAACGTACAAATCCATAGCAAGAACTTGATCTTTGAAACTAGATTATAGAATATTTTTTTTTTATGATTGTGGTTCGTTTAAATAAGAAAGAACAAAAGCAAAAAAACCACCAACCTTTTTCGAAACACTTTTCTGCAGGTTTTTGTGTTTCGTGGTTTAGTGATCGCATCTGATTTATGTGGGTTGTTAGTGTCAAGGGAACCAAGACAGGTTTTGTAGATACCTGAAGTAGATCAAGATAAATGTTTGATGACAGCACAGGTATTTTATTAGGGTTGAGAGAGTAAAGTAGTGTTATATATCTAGGGTTAGTTATAGCTTAAGGGTAAATTGAAAAAAAGGCCATTACAAATTGTTTGGGCTGTATTTTTGTTTTGTGTAAAGATATTTTTACTTGTGGCCCGAGTGAGATTATATTTGGGCAAAATTTCAAGTTTGTTGTGACAAAAAAATAATTATTGCATCTTTTCATTTGAGTTCTCATCAAGAGATCGATTTCATTTGTGTCTTGTTATTATATTTTTGAAATGTTATAAGAAATTACATGTTGGCTTGTGGTCATCTATATAACAAGTACAAATAGTTTTTTACTATTTTTACTTTATGATATGTATTAAAATAATTTATTTAATGATTTATTATTGTGTTAAATTTAAGATAAATATGTTCCGTTTCATATTCACACAAACTACTTAGTCATCGTATTGCCATGATATGATATATAAGTAAAAAATAGACAATTAAAATCATTCAGACAATTATACAAAAACAAACAACATTATTTCATTCAGATTCAGACTTTATAACCACCTCTTACCAATAAGATACGGTAGTCAGATTCAGACCCAAAACATCTTAATGAACAAACACCCCCTTAATCTTACTAAGTCAGAGGTGGTCAAACATTTATGTTGTTTGTTTTTTTCTTTTGAGTTAGACCCGTCAGACATAAAACATCTTACTCAATAAGACGTGGGAGACTTGTCTTACTTCCTCTTACCCAATAAGAGAATGAAGATTAGTGTTAATTTAATATATTTGATGGTTTATTGACTATGTTGTATTTATGATAAAAAGTTTTGTTTCATATTTATACTAGCTACTTATTTATGGTATTGCTATGATATAATATATACTTAAAAAAAAGTCAATTAAACTCATTCAGACAATTATACGAAAACCAAACAACATTATTTCATTCAGAGTCATATTTTATAGCCACATCTTACTAGTAAGACGTGGTGGTCAGATTGAGAACCAAAATATCTTAATGAAACAAACATACCCTAAATATAACATATTAAAACAACACAAATTAGTATTGAAATGTAAAATATCAGTTTTATCCATTATTTAAGTGCAACTTTAGTTAATTGAAAGTGAATTAAAATAAGGGATAAATAGTACTATAGCTCGGTTGCCCTACGGCTAGGCATTTTTAGCCCGATTTTCAAAAAATTTCATTTTAGCCTGGGGCAACTTTTGATATTGGACAGCTTTCATAAGAGGATGACACGTGTGACGTACTGTATTTTGGGCAACTATTATTAGTGGGTAACCGTATACAGGGCAACTGGTTTTTTGGTCATTTTACATATTCTAAACAAGTGGCTAGGCATTTTTTGGATGTATTCTTTAGAACCACTACTACAACTCCCCTCCCTCCCCACCGAAATCCGTCCAACCACTGCCTCCGCCGTCTTGCCGCCACCACCGCCACCACTGCCGTCTCGCCAATAATCCATAATCCATTCCCCATACATGACAAAATATGAAAATACAATCCATACATGACAAAATATAAACTTAAAAACACGATTAGTTTAAACTTAAAAACACGATATTATATAATCCAGTCCATACATGACAATATCAAAATACAAAAGACAATCCATTCCAAAAGGCTATCCATACATGAAAATATCAAAATACAAAGTAAACATTTAAGACCTCCTAGCCCTTTTTTGCATCTGGATAGCCTTAATCTTCTCAATATGGGCTTTCTTCTCTTCGATTCCTTCACGGGTCAGCAGGAGGAGTTGAGCCATCAAATCAAGCCTTCGATGGTCCCTGACCTGAGATTCAACAAGGCAATCCTCTCCAGCCTTGGCAACCTCATTACTAGGACCAAAGGACCAAGCCTCATCGATGGTATCATTACGCTTATCAAGCTTGGCCCTCAGTTTGGTACTCTCATCCCCCATTCTTATAAGAAAGCCCTCATCCTCAGTCATATCTTGAGACTCCAGAAAAGTGAAGACATGACACAACTTATCTGAGCCACAAGCTTCTCTTAGTTCGTTGATGTTTGGTGTGTCAGCCATTGATAGTTCCTGAAAAAGTAATTAGGGTTATGGCAAGGAATTTTACTGTGAGGATTATGTCCAATGACACTCAATGAGTGTGGTATAAATAACTAAAAAAAAGTAACTCAATAGCCAAAAAAAACAAGTAGAATTATTTATTTTTTTTGACCAATTTAGTTTCATAAATGTCTTGACATTCATAATTTTTTCGGGGATGTGAAAGGATGGACAGTTAATGTTTGTTCATGCATGTACCAAGAAAACTAATGATGGTTTACTGTTCATGCGTGGTGTTCTCTAGGCTGCTAATTAAAGCTGATGCCTTTATAAGGCACATACAAACATTTAAGTTACAAATACTAACAAAGTAAACCACCAAGATAAACACAAATAGTCTTTCATGCATACCCCCAAAAAAAATAAAAATGCCAACAAATATGCCTTTTTTCAAAGAGCTTGCTGCTGTTGCTGGTTCGACGTTGGTAAGAGATATGATGGTGGTCAAGTTTGAGAGGGAGGTTACTGTTGCTTTGGTGGATGAAGGTGAGTTAAGGAAAAAAGCCAAAGAGATAATGTCTCGTGTGGTTGAGAGGGATTTCATCATTGGAGATTTGGGCCTTGTCTTTGAGTTTGAGTCTATTGTGCTGAGCATTTCAGAGCTCACCAACCTACAAACCCAAGATCTCACAGAGGTGTCGACGATTTTGGTGAACGTGATGAAGAAACAGAAGCGAACAGTGAAGCTGCTGTCACTCATCGCGAAGCTGAAGTCCCTGCCATACTGATGTGTTTGTTTTTTGTGTTTATGATTATGTGTTTTTGGTTTGGGGTTTGGCGGGCTTGTGCATTGTTTTGGGGATATTTGAATCTGAATGTATTCAATGTTTTGCTGTGGTTGATTAGTATGTGAAAAAAACATCTTTTGTTACTTATTGTTTTTATGTTTTTTATGTTAAATGTTAACTAATCTAGGATTGATGCTCGTAAAGTTGTGCTGTGGAACATACCTTTATTTTTGTGCTGGTCTTGTTGACATGTATTAGTCATGTCGCTCTTTCGCCATCTGTTTGCTTGCTGCAATAGTGATGGAGCTGAGGCTTTGACCAATGGTGCTTGAACCAATTTCTCTTCAGGAAGAAAGTCACAATAACCCTGCAAATAGTTAAAGTCCAAAGACACAATATACTAGTATCAGAATGGTTAAGTACTAAGCTGATCTGCCTCAAACATCTGAAATTGGAGGATATTAAATATATGAATGATGATAATGATGTTACCTCTATCATGAATATTTCGCTTTCTGAGCCTGCTAACATTAAAGTTTTGAATCTTCCATCTCTTTGATTATTCCATTCACAACAACTTTATCACCAATTAAACCATCATAGCTCAAAACCTGCAGATGAAGTTCTGAACTTAGAAAATACACCTACATCATTCTCAGCTTTCACTTTCATTATTCCAATATGTCAGAAAAAAAAATGTAAAAAAAAATTATCGATTTGTCAAATACTCTTATACCTCAAACCATACAAACAACATAGCATATTTCTAATCTAAAACTCCACACATAAATTTCAATCTAAAAAACAGTTTATAAACATAAAAAAAAAGAGACATACATTTCCTGACACGAGCAGCAGGGTAAGCACAAGCAGAGCATATGTCCTTCTGCAAATGAAAGGATCTACTTCCACATCGCACAAAGACTGTGTGTGGCTCTTGTTCCTCCTCTTTGCAAAAGTCCCTGTTATTTATCATCACCCAAAAAAAACAACACATTAATCACTAGCATTCAAAACCCTTTAATTATTTTACATATGGTACTCGTTTTAACCATTTTCTTGAAATGATGAAGAACGAAAAGAGTTGGAAGAGTATGAGTTGATGTATAGATCTATAGATCTATAAAAAAATTCAAAGGCCATAGATCTATTAAAATACCTCAAAACTTGTGTTCGTGGAGTCCGGCGGAGGTGGCTGCAGGTGGTGGTGGCGTTTGATGGTGGTGGCGTTGGGAAGTTCTAGTGGTGTGAGTTGTGATTGGTTTATCTAGAGGAGAGGGTTATGAGATTGCTTTTTATCATTTGTTGTGTTTAGTTGAATGTTGTGTGAGAGTAGGTGTAAAATGACGAAAATGCCCAGTTGCTCATGTATTCGTTGCCCAAAAATCAAAAGTTGCCCAAAATACAATACGTTTATGTACCTCGTATCAACAGTAGTTGGTAGGCCACGTGACATCCTGTAGTTGGCTATACACTAGTTGCCCAGGGCAACCCGGGCTAGAACGAGAATATTCAAAAATCGGGCCAAAAATGCCTAGCCACAGGGCAACCGGGCCATATTGGTAATTATCCCTTAAAATAATTTAACTAATGTTTTATGTTTAAATTTTTAATTTTAATGTTTTAATATGTTAATGATAGCTTTATTCTTGAAATTGTACAAATATCCGGCAAAAATTTGAACGAGATTGGTATAAAGAAAAATAAACACATATTTGGGAGGCCCATAAGTTAATTTAAAAAATTGGTGGCATAAAAGTAAAATGTTTAATATTTTGCAGCCTTTTGATACATTTATTTTATTTTATTTTTATTTTTTTAATGCTCAACTTGAGCTTTTGTTGTTAAAGTACTCACGAGTACATAATCTCTCAATCTAAGTTTCATATCAAATTCGTCATAGTTATATATTTTAGTGGCAAATCTACTCTTATATTTTGCATAATATGGTGCCTATTATTTAACGGGATATCTTTCAAAACTATCGAAATATTCTTCACATTAAATCCTTAAGTACCTAAAATATACATTCAACAACTTTAGAATGAAAAATGCGCACTTGTTATAACTTTTTAACGACACATAAAGGATGTTTAAAACGCGAGTGAGAAATTAACTCTTTTGATATGTTTTCAAGGGCAAAATTGCTCTTTTAACCGAAATAAAATCTTTAACTTTCCTAACTTCATATTATACTTTGAGACAAGGTGTTAGGAATACGCTTTTTGTATAAGAAAGATTCGGCCACCCCAGATATGATTAAGCATTGTTTAGCTCGTAGTATTTATAATAGTTAGTTATACATAGTTTAGAAGTAGATTAGTTCGCGGAAGAAGGACGGGTCTTTACCCACTGTATACTTGATCCGCAGCCCAAGTGGCACGCCCAAGTGGCAAAACCCATGTACATATAAATACCCTCTCCATCCTTGGAGAGGGTAAGCCTTCTCATAATCTCATTTTCTTTTTCTTTTTTTTTTCTCTCTAGGGCTTCATCTCTTTCTCTCTCTAACTTTCTCTCTCTACATTTCTTTCTTTTCTTTCTTATGAATAACGAACCATAACCACACGTATGAGCGTGTTTGTGATGTTATCTAGTGTTCTACAATTGGTATCAGAGCCATGGTTACATCCTAGGGATTGTAGGACTTGTGGTGTATGGTTTGTTTTGGTTTCTACTAGTTTAGGGTGGTTTCTACTCATTTTGGAGCTTGTTCGTGGTGATTCTTGTGTTCTTTCTTGTACTTCTAGGATTAGAGGGGTTAGATTCATCTAGTTTATCAGTTGGTTGGACTAAATCTAACGTTTGAGTAGTGTACGAGTTGTTTTGGAACTTTTTCTTGGCAGCGGTTTGCTCTACGATAAGGTGTTCTTCGCAGCGGTTAAGTTGGGACTTTAGCGGTTAGCAACAGCGGTTAGGACAAGTAGTGGAGCGAACATTACGCTGTACTTTGTACTGTTTCAGCGGTTAACTTCCAGCGGTTTACTCTTCAGCGGTTAAGTTACCAGCGGTTTACTCTTCAGTGGTTACTTTACTAGCGGTTACTCTGTCAGCGGTTACTATTGTCAGCGGTTTAATAATCAGCGGTTACTATTCCAGCGGTTAAGTTTCAGCGGTTATTACATCAGCGGTTTTCTTTCAGCGGTTACTTGTCAGCGGTTACTGTACCAGCGGTTTACTTATCTTAGCGGTTTTCCTGGTTGACTTTAGTAAAATCCCGGGAAAGAATCGATTTCTCGGTTTAAGTCACGTGTGTTGTAAAATCCCGTCTAAGACCTTGTCATCATGACTACTGTAACATCTATTGATGATATCCAAGCTGCTGGGTCTGACACTCGACCTCCAATGCTAGAAAGAACGGACTATGAGTCTTGGTCACAAAGAATTCGCTTGTATTGCCAAGGCAAAGAAAATGGGGAGAACATTCTGAGATCTATTGATGAAGGGCCGTTCCAAATGGGTACTACCAGAGATGTTATCTCCACAGGTGATGATGGGACAGTCACCTTAGGAATTGACATACCTCGTACGTACAATGATCTGAATGAAGCGGAAAAGAAACGATATGATGCTGATATTCGTGCTTCAAACATTGTGGTACAGGGGCTACCGAAGGACATCTACAAACTGATTAACTTCAACACTGAGGCCAAAGCTGTTTGGGACAATGTCAAGATGTTGCTTGCTGGTTCAGAACTAACAAAGGAAGATCATGAGTCTCAATTGTACGATGAATTCGAGCACTTTAAGATGAACCCTGGTGAAAGCATCAATGATTACTATGTCAGATTCCACAAGCTTGTGAATGACATGAGAATGATCAAAATGACAATGCCCAACATCCAACTCAACTCAAAGTTTGTCAACAACATGTCTCCAGAATGGGATCGGTTTGTCACAGCTGTGAAGCTTAACAAAGGACTCAGAAACACCAATTATGAACAACTCTATGCTTATCTCCAACAACATGAGAAACATGCTATGTATTATCGTCAGCTAAGAGAGAAGTTTCACCCCTCAAATGACTCTCTTGCTCTAATTTCCAGTGCTCATGGACTTCAACAATTCACAGCTGACTTAGTCAATCACCCAACCTCGGCTCAAGCAACACAGAATCAGTCTTGGTCAAACTCCCACAATCAGCAAGTGTCAAGACTAATCCACAAGAATCTGGCAATGCTTATATGGACAAGAGAATTGATAATCTCTCCAACTAAGTCTCACTGCTGGTTCAACACATCAGAAGCACTCTTCCTCAAACCAACAACCAACTCAGAACCTCATCTAATCCACGTAATCTTGCTGTTGTGGAATACGGGCGTGTTGTGGTGCAAGGAAGACAAAATGTCTGAGGAAATGTTCAGAACAGAATGGGAAATGGCAATCAAGGACAAGGAAGGCAAATCAAGTGCTACAACT
>LBNU01021657.1:45316-66347 GCA_014162995.1 Artemisia annua | reverse complement strand
GTTCTTGGTGTTTGGATTCTAAACATGTGTTGTATGATGTTATCGATGTGCCTCTAACAGTTTAGTGTAAAGTTTAATCCGATCAAGAGCATGAACTCATGATAATCCGTTAGTATCTCAAAATCAATTATTTACATCGAAGAGTGATTATCTATCTACTCGCATTACGCTATAATCAGGTTTCATTAAATAGTCATATAGTAATAATCATATAAGAAAATCAACTTATAATTTAATGAGTTAAAACTATAAGTAAGTTACCAAATTAAGTAATCAGCAAGTATATCGTAGCATCCGTCGAAAGAGTTGATAGAGGTACCGATATTATTTCTCCAGATGATTATACTCACACACCTAAACATCGTATGTTTTGCGTCGAGCAGCACGGGGGTCAAAATCTGTGTAGATGGCCTCATGCAGTATTTTCGGTCAGATATAGACCATCAATTATTGAGTGTGTTTAAAGTTTTGATTGACTACAGGTTTGGTGTCTGGGTAAATGAATGAAATGTGGTGAATCTGCATTGTTTGACTTGATGTGAATGGTAAGGAAGCATCATTTTATGGGTCTGAAAAGTGTAGTTGAGATTAATGTGTGCAGTCGAATATGGATTATATTGGGACATGGGAAGTAAGATGTGGTTGGTGGAATTATATATATCCCTACAGTGAGGTTCTAATGCATGGTTATATAAAGTAATTGAAAAAAACAAATAGTTAGGTCAATGCAGAATATGTGATAACTTTTCTTATATAAGCTTCACAGTACGATATAATGCCAAGTTAATTAAGTCTCATTTAGTTCTTTCTTTTAACTTTCATATACCATACTGTAGAGCCTATAGGAATGAGAGTTATGATCAAATGAGAAGAAGAATTATGATGATAAAGGTGAGAAAAAACCACACCACACATTGCAGGTGAAGCTACAAAAATAGATGCGTCTCCTTTAAAAATTTTCCTCTTATTTGAAATATTTGGCTAGAAATCATTCTTATTCTTCTCATTTTAGTTTTTCTTTCACCGGTGAACCAAAAAAGAACATGCATTTATCACTCCTTAAACTGAATCAGAGGTGGAAATGGTTAGCTCGGGGTAGTTTGTGTGTTTACTGAAATCGAGCGTGTAGTGTTAATGTTTTAGAAAATTGTTGTATTTAACGGTGTTAGTGGTCTAAAAATTTGTGATAATTTTCTAAAAATATTGTGCTAAAAACTAAGCCTGATGAGAATAGCTAAAGAATCAATCCAGTTTAATAGTTCATGATTAAACTGCAACGACCCATTTTAGCACCTCATCTGTTTTTCTAGTAAACAAATAGTCCATTTACTCTAATGTTTAATGAAAAAAAACCTAAATGGGAAAATCTAAATATCTTGTAATCCGACTATAATTGCAGAATTTGTTCTAGCCAATATATTTAATCTTTGCGTGTTACGGGTCTTTGGGTTTGCTTATCTGAAATTGTCTATCTACTAAAAAGATGAGCATAAAATTAAAAATACGCTGGCAAACAGTTTTATTCATATCCTTAAAACTGTTTTTCTTATGAAAAATAATCACACATAAAGTGGCTGTGTAGGTCTCCACTAAATCGAATATGTCCAGCCACTTCATTTAGGTCAATGCGATATTACTGATTGTAACATTTTAAAATAGCATCACTAACTTACTTCCTGTACATTCGTAACATTTTTAAATAGCATCACTAACTTACTTCCTGTACATAATGTCTAAGGCTATATATCCACTCAATAAGATATCCCAATTTGAAATAAATCCCCAAGGTTATAGCTCTAAAAATCAAGATCTTTTTCTTTCACATACATCAGTGATGACTTGCACAGTAAAAAAAAACATCAGCGATGAGTTGCTCCTATCTCAATTCCCAGAAAAATAAACAAAGTAAGGAATTAACAAAAAGATCCAGCAAGCATTACGATTTTTGTTTGCAAGTAGTTTGAGGATGTGAGCAACAAATATTATTCATCAACAAATGTTCAAGCTAGGTTGGTGGCAATCAAAAGAAAATAGTTTTTGACACTTCTCTCATACACAGCTAAATGAATGGATTTGTTTGCTCCAATCCTTCTAAGGACTCCTATTTCCACATTACTAAGTAAAACTTATATCCTTCAACTATATTTTTGTTGTTGTTGTCTATGTTTAGCACCCAATCCTTTTATTACGTAAATATATTGGTGTCTTTGGAAAAAAAGCAAATAAAACCTTAGCAAACATTGAAAGTATAATTAGTTTGTGTAGAAATTTAAGTCATACCAATGTATATTACTTGAATGACATTAATAAAGAACGATGAATAACTCACAAATGCCTTAAACGTGAACAAGGATGCATCGGCAACTTTGTGCATCTTCTTAAGTCCAAGAGGGATGGCTGATTGAAGCAAACAAACCATTGACAACCATTGGTTTCTATTCACTGAATCCCCAACAAATATTACCCTTTTGCCCCTCAGTTTCTCAAGAACTTCTTTAGCATCAAACCTACACATGCAGATTTAACAAACAATGAATCCTAGTATAGCTTTTGACTAAAATTATATTCAATGAGTCTTGATTAAAAGTTAACTTGATTCATGACATTGTCTATCATATTACCCAAGGTAGTTACCAGAAATTAATAGCCCACAAGAAAATACTAAGATTCGCTACAATTAGCATCGTGTTAGTTACCAACGACCATAAATCCGTTGCTAAGTTTGCATATTATCATTGGAATTAGCAACGAAATGATTTGCACCTTTTTTTTTTTTTTTTTTTTTTTTTGACAATTTTTCAACAGAATGTAATGTAGCGAATTTGATTTCTAAAATTACCTATGGAAAATATTCTAATAAAAGCATCTTTTTATGTAGCTAATTTTGCAACAAAAAACCGATGTTAAAACTGATTAGCATCGAATTTTTTTGCCACGCCCTTAGTGTTAATAAGAACGGAAGTATAGCTTGCTTAGCAATGACTTTTAGCCAATGCTACTCCCCGGATTTCTAGTAGTGATTAACTTATTTAAAAATTTGATCAATATATCTCCCTTCCAAAGACCAGAGAAACAAAATATTGATTCATCATGACAATGGTATACCAACTTTTGTAGAACTGTACGTTAATGCACACTTTGTTACAAAACCAAATTTTTGCAACAAAGTGTAAACGCAACAACATAATCAAAGCAATAACAAAATCATTTGTATTATGTTTCACCTCGTAGTCTAAAATCTCTAATTATTTCAAGTACTCAATGATTTTTGTTTAATAGTTGTTCTATTTTGACAGAATGTAATAAGCATTGTAATTAAGTTCGATTTTATTGTTTTTGGCACTCATAGCAATTCATATATTTTGCCAATATACCCTGCATAGATATCGATTCGTGTGAAGCATGTTAGCATTGCCGGTTATTAACATTCTGCAGAATATGTAAGACACACACACATAGAGAGAGAGAGATAGAGAGATGTGACCTTGGAAGGTTGCAACCATGAGGTTTCCATCTCCATTGTTGATACATTGAATCCATTCTACCATGTTGTCCACAAGCAAACTCACCAGGAATATATGGACATTCAAGTTCTTTATACAAAGGATAAGAATTATTGTCATGAACCCATTTGCCAGAGAACAAATCACATCCATCTAATGAATCATCATAAACAAAACTCTTGCGAACTGCTGGCTGACGACTTGTTTCTTGTTCGTCCGAGTTCACATAATAAACGGCTGTCGTAGCCAATGATCCTATTATAAAAAATATAATGATGCTGCTTTCAAACATATGCTTCACATGCACATCCCATATTCCTACCATTGGTTTCTTCTTCTCCATCTCTTTTTAACAAGACAATAAAAGTTTATAGAATTGTAAACATATATTTTATTTGTTTACGCATCAGCATCAGGTGCTTCTTCTTCACACCACCACCGACGATGTGTGAACTGTAAACGTAAGATTTACGGAGATGTACTATTGCATGGAACTTTGGGCCTGCAAAATTTGTTTAGAAAAAGATTCTCACGTGAGTTTTTGAATTTTTATCTTGAAATCGGTGAGCAGAATTGAAATCTGAGATATTTAATTGTCACCACTACACTAACTCTGTCGTTGTCTCCCTCTTTTTTACTCTCTCTCTCTTAACTAGTTTTCACGCTTCTATTCTCTTTAGCACATGATAAGCAAAGTAACGTTTGTTGCAAAAGGAAAACGATTGGCGCATGCATAGTTGATAAATAAATGTAAAAAAAGAATAAATGTTTTGGAATTCGTATTAGTTTTGACCAATGACTATGTTTGTTTTTCATTGAAACAATGAATAGAATTTACTCGAGTTAACTCTATATATTCCGCTCATATGAAAGTTAATATTTAATAACCATATTAACCATATTTAATATGGTTATTAAATATTAACTCGAGCCAACAACTAACAAGTAACAACTAACATCTAACAACTAACCCGTCGTTCAAAAAAAAATATTTAATAACCATATTAAATGTGTTTGTGTTGTATTATTTAAACATAACTCTATATATTGTACTATTCTTTTTCGTTAAAATCAAACCGTGAAAGCAATGCCATTTATTTATTTATTTATTTATTTTGAACAGATATTTCATTTCACTCCTCACAAATGGAGGTAATTTGAACATAACAAGTTACATCGAACATAATGGGCAAAATCGAAACCGACTTGCCAAACAAAATACACAAGGTAACAAGTTAAGACAAAACAATACATACACCATAATAGTTGTGACAGACTACAGCAACACCATACAAGGGTGAGGGAGAATCACCAGAGTGAGCTTTTGGTAGACACAATCATATGAAGGTGTAGCTTGACAAAAGTACATAAAGTACATAAAACATACAAAAAAGATAAAACTAAGCATCCTTAAAGGAGCCAGACCTAGACCAAACAGATCTAAAGTCGAAACCCAAGGCAGCATCAAGACATCGATGACGAACCTCAACAGATTTGAGCATAGAACACCGGAAGGCAACTGATCTGAGCAGAACAGCGGTGGCTGCAGCTGGGAGATGACAGATCTGTAGGTAAGGACTTTTATTGAAGGAAGGGGAAAGTACAAAAAGAATATGAGGTCCGGACGGCCGGCCAAAACCGACCGCCAGATTTATTTAGAGGGTGGAGTTAGGTTGGAGATTTTTTAGAGAGAAGATGGAGGATATAGAGAGAGGGTGGAGCAAATTATTTCTTCAAGAGCAATTGTTAGATAGTTTGGATTGTTATTGCATGCATGCATGAGACTTAATGCAAGTGTAAGATAATTTACATGAAACTTATAAGACCAAATGAAAATGACTTATAGAACATGCTTATGAGAGTAATAATGTACTTATTAGACGTAAACTAAACTTAGTCTAGTGTTGGAATACGTTCAAAGTTGTTTCCTGTTATACGTGGGTTAACGTAACGGTTGTAACTAGTATTTATGTGTTCAAAGTAAAATGTTCAAGTTTATGAATAAGTGTTAACCTAAGATTGTTGATTGTTATATTAAGAAGTAGAAATTTTATAGTAAAAGGAGTGAATGATGCTTCATAGTCTTTGACAAAAGTGTGGGCTTAGTATTATGTTGTTTTTCACTTAGATACTTAAACGATTTATTTTTTCTAGGAAGATTCGTTTTAACATGTTATAAACGTAGGGATGTAGGGTGGTAAGAGCTATATTTTGATTTCTTGATCAAGATTGAGTCTTGCTACCTTGTAACAAACTACATATGAAAAGGACACATACTGATTGTCAAGTTATACTAACATGCAACTTTAACCAGTACTGAAAAGATTAAATAGCAAAAGCATTTGATACAACTGGTGTGTGCATCTAGAAGGATCTTTTCGTGCATTCTTATGAGTCTGATAGATAATACTTACCAACAACATAGAAAAATTAATGCAACCTTTGTTGCATCCCTTATGTTGTTTTCCGGATGATACAAACGTATTTTGTTTTGTGGTATGTTAACTAGAGCCACTTTGCCATTGATGTAATGTAATCGACATTTAGAGACTACCTACTAAGTATGCATTGTTCGAATGAATAGAATATGCAATCTTTGGATGCAAATATATATGTTAAATTCTAGCTTACAAGTTCATCGTCGTTAACTTACTATTTTTTAAAAGTGCATGTTTAAGAACCACAAATTCCTGCAGCAACGTGCGGGATTTTAAAATCCTTGTTTATAAACATCTTCAAAAAAAAATGATATGACCATCAAACTTTATATAATCAAGGTTAATGCATAGTGAAAATAATACTTACCTTTAAATTTCAATTCTTTATCTCACTAATGAATCTCCAAACGAATTGATAGATATACGTTTGACTTTGAAATACATTGGTTCAACACCGGCTAAATAGTAACGCATAGAAAATATGGTTATAATAGATGGAGAATTATTTTCATTAATAGGTTTCGGCTATAAAGAAAATCATCATCAATATGTTACTAGATAAGTTGGTAGGAATGAGGAGAACCATAAACAAAGTATGATTTCATAGCTCATAATATTTTTCAGGCACCTACAACTATCTATATATGATGTATTAATATGTTTCAGCTATAAAGAAAATTATCATTAATATGTTACCTCAGAAGTTGGTAAGAATGAGGAGAACCACAAACAAAGTATGATTTCATATTTGATAATCTTTTTCATGGACTTACAACTATCTATATATATATATATGATGTGCAAAAATGACTAGATATATAAGAATCGAAGAAAAAAATAATTTCAACATATAGTTACATTGTGTACTAATCTAAGAAAACTAAAAATATATTTAACACCTCATCAAACTTGTATGTAAACGAGTAATTTTAGCCCATGCGTTACAGCGAGAGTATATTTCATATGACTAACAATGAAAACCAAATGACTAACGAAAGGACTAACAAAAAAAGCCTAAGACTACACACTTTAGAGACTATTAATGCAAGAAAATAATTTAGGAACTGACAATGAAAACCGAATGACTAACGGAAGGACTAACAAATAAAACTTAAGGACTAACATTTGAAAAACGTAATCACCAAGGGTTAAGAATGTGTTTTACTATTTGTTGAATAGTGTCCGGGGTTGTAGGTTCACCTGGGACAACACATTTTTTTTCAAGTTAAATAAACTACACATTAAAATAAAAATATTACGTAGTCGGTAGTTTAAATGAAAGGTATCACACTTAAGTCAAATTTTATACATTTTAGGGAATAACAATGAAAAGAAAAATTCATGAACTAACGATGAAAATTAATTATTTCTTAAAAAGGTTCATGGACTAACAACGAAACCCAATGACCAATGAAAGGACCAACAAAGAACCCCTAAGGACTATACATTTTAGGGACTAATAATGCAAAAATAATAATTAAGCGACTGACAATGGAAACGGATGACTAATGAAAGGATTAACAATTGGACTAAGTTGTAAGAAAAGCTAACCACCAACGACTAATAATGTTTTTTACTATTCATTGAATAATGTGTGAATAGTAAAATAACATTTGATAAATTAGGTTCACCCGGTCTGACACATTTTTTTCATAAACTAAACATTAAAACTAAAACAATGAGTAGTTTAAATGAAAGGTATCACGCTTGAATAAAATTTTGCATTTTAGGGACTAACAATGAAAAAAAAATCATGGACTAACAATGAAAATTTATTATTTATTTCTTTAAAAAATTCAGGAACTTAACAACGGAAATCTAATGACTAACAGAAGGACCAACAAAGAATATCTAAGTACTATACATTTTAGGGACTCGTTGACTAAAGCATCGAGGAAACACACCTTATAACCACTCAAAAGCTCTTGAGACAATAAAATATTTTGTTGAATATTGCTACAAGCCTACAAGGAATGCAAATACTTTGGTTGGGGTTGACACATTTAGAAAACCTTGTTTGTTAAGATTTGTTAATGCATTTGAATATCACATTATACCATGTTATTGGTGTGTACTCGAAGATAGGGCTGAGCAACGAAGGTTCAAAACCGAACCGGACCGACGAAACCGACCGAACCGACAAAAACCGAACCGGACCGACGGCCCGTCGGTTCGGTTTCGGTTCCGGTTTTTCATGAAATTCGGTTTCGGGTCGGGTCGGTTCGGTCCGGTTCGGCCCAAAACCGACAAAAAACATGCCAAAATACGCTTAGACCAACAAAACCGAACCGAACCGACGAAAACCGAACCGACCCGACGGCCCGTCGGTTCGGTTTCGGTTCCGTTTTTCATGAAATTCGGTTCTCGGTTTTTTCGGTTCGGGTCGGTTCCGACCCGATGCTCAGCCGTACTCGAAGACATTATTAGAGTGGCATTGACAAAGTCTATATATCATCGTCATTCAGTTAAAAAATTATAGGAAAATTATCTGTAAATGTCAACAACTACTCTTTCGAGAAAAAGGTGATATCATACAAAATTTTCTTCAGTCAATTTGTTGTTAACTTTGTTTGAAGGTTCAAATTTATTTTCTAAAAGTGATATTATTATAATTGGTGTCGTACATTGTATCGTATATTTATGCATTTACAATAAACGGATGTGCACTATCCAATTATACATGGTGCCATGCAAAAATACACGATGCTATATAATTCACTAATCTAATTCATCTTTAATATATATATTGTGGAAAACTAGAAGAGGGTTGAATAGTTTACCGCTTTTTAAGTTAATTATCCTTTTGAAAACTTTCGTATAATCAAAGTTATAATCTATGATATACTTTTATTACTATTGACGATATAAACAAAGATACTATCAAAGATGTAAACCAAAAGATATTACGTAGCATGCAAGAATAAAGAAAGAAACGATCAAACCATGACACGAGTATTTATCGTGGTTCGACTACAAGGAACTCTATTTTCCTTGCCCTACGTCCATGCCCTGAGTATCCAACTCGAGAGTTTCTTTCACTAGTCAACAAACTCCTTTCCCGGTGGAGAAACCTTTACAACGTCGCTTACACTTTTACCGACACTAAGCTAGATGTCGAGTTCTTTTACAAGGGTACAACCACTCCCATTGTCGCTTACACTTTTACCGACACTAAGCTAGATGTCGACAATGGGAGTGGTTGTACCCTTGGTAAAGAACTCGACATCTAGCTTAGTGTTGGTAAAATTGTAAGCGACGTGTAAGGTTTTCTCCGCCGGATAAAGGAGCTTGTTGACTAGTGAAAGAAACTCTCGAGTTGGATACTCGGGGCGTGGACGTAGGGCAAGGAAAAGAGAGTTCCTTGTAGCCGAACCACGATAAACAATCGTGTCATGGTTTGATCGTTTCTTTCTTTATACTTGCATATTATGTATTGTCTTTGTGTTCATATCTTTGATTAAACGAAAAGTTTCAAAGATAATTAAACTAAAAACAGGTAAACTATTCAACCCCCCTTCTAGTTTTCCACAATTGGTATCAGAGCTACGTTACTCAAGCTTTTAAAATATATTGTGTTTTAAAACTTGAAACGATCCATGGATTTTGAAAATTACAAAGAAGGTCAATCTATGCAAAGACCACCACTTTTTGAAGCAAATGGTTTTATCTATTGGAAAAACCGATTTGAAACTTACGTGAAATCCTATAAATTGAGGTGCAACACCCGACCCGAATAGGCCCGAACCCAACTAACTCGAGATTAATGGGTTGGGTTCGATTATGGTATTTTAGCCTCAACCCGAGTTTGACCCGACCTAACCAACCCGGTGGATGGTAATGAACCTCATAAAATAGCAACGTGAAAGATTATAATGAATTATTTAAAAATGCTTTAGAATTTATTGTTTAATAAGTATATTGAAGTGAAAAATGAAATGCATATCATTCTTTAAACTACTCGCGTAAGAATTTTATGATACAATTAATTGCATGAAAATGATCGGTTTAATAGTCAAATATCTTATGCTAAAATATGTGATTACAAGTCTTTGGGTTATTTTAAAGGGTTTTGCTAACAACAGCCTTTAGGGTTGTCATTAACAACAAACTTTTCACCTTTTATTAAAAAATTAATGCATTGTCCAAACAAAATCATCATGAATTAGTTATTAGCTCTTATTATTTCTCAAACACATTTGTAATTCATTTCATTCATCGGTTGTATAAGCAAAAAAGGTGGCACATGCTTTTGTTCATGTCTAAATGTTAGTATTATTTTGAAACAAAAAAAGTAGAGTTTGTTGTTAATGAAAACCCTTAGGGCTGTTGTTTGCATTTCCCTATTTTAAAAAGGAATTATATTACAATTTTTTTTATAAAAATAGTAGGTTGACATAAAAACAAGAGTAAATTACATTGTTCATCCTTATGGTTTGGGCAAAATCCTATCACAGTCCCTCAACTTTATATTTTGCATATTTAAACCTTATAATAAAGTTTTGTAACACAGTTCATCATTATCTCTAACAATCGTTAAGTCTGTCTGCTAAAGACACATGAGGGTATAATAGTCAATTTACCTTTGTCTTCAATCCTCCCTCATTTTTTTTACTTTGATTTTTTATTTTATTTTAATAAAAATTTATCATCCTTCAAAATCTAAACCCGTTATCTTCGCCATAAACTTATCACCTTCAATCACCTCCATCAAACCCACCACTGCCAACTGAATCTCCAACTACATCCTTCCGCCACTGCCAAACTGAAGCCCAAAACCCAGCCCAAAAATCACATAAACCCAAAACCAATCACATACAAATTCATACAACCCGCAATCACTACCACTTCCACCCCCATTTCCAGAAAGAGTACTCCTCACTTGCTCAACCGGATCTAGTCGGTTTTAACCAGATTCGTTAAGATTTGACTGGATCTAGCCAAAATAGTGAAGATTTGTTGATGTTGTTGATTTTGTGGTGATGATATGTTATGTTCATTTGTGTTTAATTTGGATTAAGGCTAGGATTTATGAAGATGGAGGTGGATTTTCTAAATGGGTTTGTTTGTTGTTTCTTTATCTTGATTTTAGATTTTATTTATTTATTAATTAGAGAAAAGTTCAAAATACATCCCTGTAGTTTGCCCTAATCCCTCTTTACATCCTCGTGCTTTTTTTGGCACAAAATCATCCCTCCGTTAGTAAAGTTGGCACAAAAATATCCCTCTGTTAGTAATATAAGTTAATGAGGACTAACGATGCAAATGATTTTCCATTATCTCTTAACAAGAGTTAAAATATTTGCATCGTTATTCCTCATTGAGTTAAAATATTTGCATCATTAGTCCTCACTGACTATTCTTACGTTTTTATCCTTTTTCGTCCGTTTTTCTTACGTTTTCGTCCATTTTTATACGTTTTCATCCATTTTTCTAATGTTTTTATCCGTTTCTTCCATTTTTATCTCACGTTTTTATCCATATTCATACACTTTTATTCTTTTTCATCCATTATTCTACGTTTTCATCCGTTTTTCTTATGTATTTATCCGTTTTTATCCATTTTTATACATATATTATGTATGAAAACGGATAAAAATAGATAAAAGCGTATGAAAACTTGACATTTGATAAAAATATTTCTGTATCGATTTTAAATCATGATTTTGACCCCTTTCTAGTCCGAATCATCAAAAGTGTAAAACTCGAAAGTTGTCCGGAATAATGTTTTATGTTAGCCTTGAAAATAATGTTATATGTGGATATTGCAATAGTAGCAAAGCACAAGGACTTGTTCTGTCATTAGGACATAGTTTATGTGACTTGTAGTATAAATGCTCTCCTAGTGGCAACTAGGAGAGGTGGATGTTCATTTTGTATCTTTAAGTGTGTGTGGTTTTCACTTTCTCTCTCTAGAAAAACACACACACCTTCCCATTCTTTAATCTAATTTTACCATGTTTAACCTTTATTTCGAGCATCCCCGACCTCCTGAAGAGTGATTCTTGGTGATAACAAGTGGCATCAGAGCTAACCAGGGGCAATTCGTGGTGTTTTTGGGTGTTTTAGGTAGCTAGTCTAGGGTTTTGGTGGATCGTTGTTTAGTTTTGTGGCTGGTCGAGAGGTTTTAGCGCCACAAAATATCTAGGGTTTCATCAAATCTTGAGATTAGGCTGTTAACGATTAGTGGGTATGGATATTGGGTTTTTATGGTGATTCTCGTGGTCATTGTGGCTGATTCGTGGCTTCTCAAACGTTTTTTTGGGTTGTTTTCGTGAATTAGCGAGTATCACAATTAGGGTTATGCGAGTATGGATGATTCTTGCGAGTAAGCAATTGTTCCTAGCGAGTATGGCTAGTTTTTTAGCGAGTAAGAGCCACAGATCTTGCGAGTTTCACATGAATCTTGCGAGTATGGCAGATTCTTTAGCGAGTATGAGAAATATCTTGCGAGTATGAGAAATATCTTGCGAGTATGAGAAATACCTTGCGAGTATGATCATAAAATTGCGAGTATGGAGCTGTTCTTGCGAGTATGGAGCTGTTCTTGCAAGTATGGAATCTTGTGAGTATGGGATATGGTTAGCGAGTATGGGTTGGCTTTTAGCGAGTATGATACAATCTTGCAAGTAAGGATGGCTTTTTGCGAGTATCATTACATTCTTGCGAGTATGGTTCATATTCTTGCGAGTATGGTTCAGATTTCCTCCGAGTATGGAATTCTTTGCGAGTATGGGCTATAGTTTAGCGAATTTAGACTAGATCTTAGCGAGTATGAGATGCAAATTTGCGAGTATGGTTTATTTTGGCGCGTTAGCCTTTTATAACCTTATCGTTTATCGAGTAAGGTCCCATTCGCTTAGTTATAAGCCGAAACTCTGCCCAAATTACTCCACGCTATCGAATATCATTTTCTTCCAATCTTAATCTTAATCGACTTTGTAAATGGTGATATCGATCATGCCCTCTCAATAACCTAAACCTAAATCCTAATATCACCTCACCCAATACATTGATATCATTGGTAGACTTTATACAGAACATGATTCATTAACTTGTTTCATTACACAAATACCAATATATCACCTCCCCCACTTCATGATATTATTGGTAGACCATATACTGAACATGATTCATTTATTTGTTTCATTACATAAATACCAATATATCACACCTCAAATCACACCACGTTTTGCTTAAAAAGATCCTGATCAAGAATCATAATACAATGACGATGGCTAATATCAGAAGTTTGTGACTACAAGGAGAATTCTTTATTTTTTGCTTGGGGTTGAAGTGAAGTCTTACGGATGCGTACTTATTTATCTCAAAGTCTAGGGGTGGATGGATGCATGACTTTCGAAGATACTTGTTGGGCACATACATATGTTAACCTAGGAGTTACGTTAATGGTGACGACGACTTGGTTTATCTAGTTTTCATAGGTCAAGGGGTGGACGGACGAAGACCTAGTTAACTATCACTTAAAGGAGTTACGTTGTAGTGCTCAGTGTCACACGTAGTTGTGGATAATCAAGAGGTGTTACGTCTCATACTTGATGGTTGGTTGGTTGAAGAGTATTGAGTACTTAGGGATTCGATGGAGTACGAACTCTCTACACCGTTCTTAGTCACTACACGAACCACAAGCTTAAGTCACAAGTCTGGGGAATCTTACTTCATTCTCAAGTTCGTCATATTGAGTTCTTCTTTATGAGGTTAATGGAAATAGCCGTCATTGTTCATTCAGAGGTTGATAAAGAGTTAGACAATTTCAAATGGTATCGTTAGTAGATTGGGATTATCGACATCTTCACACGTGCTGATTATGGTCTATGCTAAAGGTGCTTCCGGTTACAACTACATATACACATTGGTATGCTGATTTCGATGAGATCGCAATCATCAGGGGAGAGAAATGTGTACTAAATATGTACTTTATGAAGTACTAAAGGTCCATGTGACCAGGCTTAACCGTTTCTACCTTTGTTGATTACATGTGTACGTTATGGGCTGATTATAAGATAGCTGGAATGCATTTGGTGAAGATGAAGATGTTGATACGTTGTACCCCCGAACAGAAAATCTTGAAGAAGGTCGAGTCTACAGTCGTTTTACATATTCCGCTGCATGTTTGAAGACTAAAGACGGTTCGCATGTGTTTATCATAAAAGACTTCTTCAGAGTTAGGGCATTCATCAGAGATGTTGTCAGTTTGGGGGAGAGCACTAATTAGGGGAGAGTGTATTGTAATGGTCAATGTTAATCCCTAATTAGATTCGCTCACATTGTTCCTCTACAAGTCAAAGTGATGGCAGCTGAGAAGACTCAGATGGATAAGTGAAGCTATGGTGCTTGAAGACCACTCTCGGAGCTGCTGTACTTATGTTTTGTATTGTGTTTTACTTAATTGTGCTTGTAGGGAACATTGTAAGCAATTCCCATATAACATTACTTTGGGGAGAGATTGTTAGCCTTGAAAATAATGTTATATGTGGAAATTGCAATAGTAGCAAAGCACAAGGACTTGTTCTGTCATTAGGACATAGTTTATGTGACTTGTAGTATAAATACTCTCCTAGTGGCAACTAGGAGAGGTGGATGTTCATTGTAATAAGGAGGTGTGTGTGGTTTTCCCTTTCTCTCTCTAGAAAAACACACACACCTTCCCCAATTCTTTAATCTAATTTTACCATGTTTAACCTTTATTTCGAGCATCCCCGACCTCCTGAATAGTGATTCTTGGTGATAACATTTTACGTCAAGACTCGTGAGATTTTAACTTGAAATTGCTAAACAATGGCTGTTTACTACTAAAACTTGAGCGGTTTTCGACCAAAATCATAACTTAGACACTTGTAAATTCTTGTAAATCTTATAAGTTACACAAGTTATAATTTATAAGATTTACAAGAGTTTATAAGTTTATAAGTTATGAATTTGGTCGAAAACCGCTTAAGTTTTAGTAGTAAACAGTAATTGTTTTGCAATTTCAGGTTAAAATCTCGCGAGTTTTTATGTAAAACATCATTCCGGACAACTTTCGTGTGTTTACACTTTTGATGATTTGGATCAGAAAGGGGTCAAAATCATGATTTAAAATCGATACAGAAACATTTTTATTAAATGTCAAGTTTTCATACGTTTTTTTATCCATTTTCATATATTTTTATCCGTTTTCAAAAAGGGATGAAAACGTAAAATTGTAGACGAAAATGAATAAAAGTGTATGAATAAGGATAAAAACGTGAGAAAAACTGAAGAAACGAATAAAAAACATGAGAAAAATGGATAAAAACCGCATAAATCGGACGAAAACTGGTAAAAACTATGAAAACATGAGAAAAACGGACGAAAATTGACGAAAAAAGATAAAAACGTAAGAATAGTCAATGAGGACTAACGATGCAAATATTTTAACTCAATGAGGACTAACGATGCAAATATTTTAACTCTATAATCAATGAGGACTAACGATGCAAATATTTTAACTCATGAGGATTAACAATGCAAATATTTTAACTCTTGTTAGGAGATAACGGAAAATCATTTGCATCGTTAGTCCTCATTAACTGATATTACTAATGGAGGGATATTTTTGTGCGAACTTTACTAACGGAGGAATGGTTTTATGCCAAAAAAAGCACGAGGATGTAAAGCGGGATTAGGGCAAACCACAGGGATGTATTTTGAACTTTTCTCTATTAATTATTATAATTTTTGTGGATATGACATATATATGTTTGTAATAAGTGATTTTCAATATTCATTTGTTAGTGGTGTTTACTTAGGCTAGGTGTAATAAGGACACCCCAAGATCGCATTTATCACCGTCACATCAGCTTCCTCTTTCTACAATCAACTTAGTGTAATAAGACAAACAACTTCACCAGCAAAACATACCCCAGTTCAGCACATATATATCCCACACAAACCATTTAATAAACACACACACAAAAACACATCGCAACAACTCACACAACTCGGTCTTGGGGACGACCGAGTCTCTAAGACGCGTCGAATGGGACCTCCATAACAAGGAGGTCGCGTCCTCAAGGTCCGAAGACTCGGTCTTGAGGGCTTTATTATGCCATATTGCCATGTCTAACAATCAGTTATGTCTTTATTCTTTTGTGTATATTTTGAGTTCTTTAAGAAATGAGAATGAAATTCTAAAAACTATGATGAACATGAATTTAGGGATGAGGTTTTGTTAAGTGGATTTAAATAATAATAATAAATGAAAAAGTTTAAGAGTAAACGTAAAAAAAACCTTTATACTGTCATGACCAAGGCATACAGGGAGATTTTACGGGCACCTTTAACGACCGTTAATGATAAGGATGAACCAGCTTACAAAACTTAATTACAAGGATTATCCATGCAAAAAATAAAGTTGGGGTACTGTCGTAGGAGTTTTGCTAAACCACAAAAACAAACAGTGTAATGGCCATATATTAGGAGAGAGGGGACATGGAAAACATAAATTGAATTGATAATATTTTCAGTCACTTGTATAGTTGTATGTGCTAGTGTCATAGTCTTTTTTAGGTTAAATAATTACAATAGAATGTGCCTAAGTTTGAAATGGTATATAGGATGATGTAATTAGTTGGTAGGATGATTATTTAATCTAACTAGCCTTATCTTACAAGTTACAAATAATTGAATCGTGATTTGGACATTGATCGATTAAATAAGTAATAGTCAAGATAAGAAGAAAAAAAAAAAAGTCTCGTTTGATGAAAGGCCTTAATGTAGATTTCATCTTTAGTTCTTCNATTTAAATAATAATAATAAATGAAAAAGTTTAAGAGTAAACGTAAAAAAAACCTTTATACTGTCATGACCAAGGCATACAGGGAGATTTTACGGGCACCTTTAACGACCGTTAATGATAAGGATGAACCAGCTTACAAAACTTAATTACAAGGATTATCCATGCAAAAAATAAAGTTGGGGTACTGTCGTAGGAGTTTTGCTAAACCACAAAAACAAACAGTGTAATGGCCATATATTAGGAGAGAGGGGACATGGAAAACATAAATTGAATTGATAATATTTTCAGTCACTTGTATAGTTGTATGTGCTAGTGTCATAGTCTTTTTTAGGTTAAATAATTACAATAGAATGTGCCTAAGTTTGAAATGGTATATAGGATGATGTAATTAGTTGGTAGGATGATTATTTAATCTAACTAGCCTTATCTTACAAGTTACAAATAATTGAATCGTGATTTGGACATTGATCGATTAAATAAGTAATAGTCAAGATAAGAAGAAAAAAAAAAAAAGTCTCGTTTGATGAAAGGCCTTAATGTAGATTTCATCTTTAGTTCTTCACAATAAGGTTTTTTACTCATGAATTACAACACATTCTTATAAATTTACTTCAGTGGTGATATAAATGACTTGTCCTTAGGGCATCACTAATAATTTGTTCCAACTTTTCTTATCCGCGACAACATATTTCAAGAGCATCACGGTTCGCGAGTATAATAGATCTATTATTCAAAAACTGGAAAGTCTTTTTTCTTTTTTCTTTTAAATTATTATTTTTTTTTATTTTTTTGTTTATTATGTTTAAACCTGTTTGACAGAAAAGTAGACTTATCTTTTCATAAAACAAAATTACACAGATTTAGACATGAAATTAGTCTTATTTAAAAGGCCTCTTAAAAGGATGATTCTTAGCCACTTAGTAAGTGGGCCTAGATTATTGTTTCCTCTTATTAGCAAGACCGACAAAAACCTTAAAGTGTGTTTGGTAGAAGGAAAAAAATTAATATAACTGAAATTGGACTAATTTCTCTTGTTTGGTAGAGAGAAATTAAAAATAAAAATAAAAAATGGAGAATTAAAAAGATTTTGGTGGAGAAACTGGGGAAATGAGTGTGTAAATTAAGTAGCTTCATTTCGATTATTTTGGTAGAGAAAGTAGAGAAATGGATTATTTTTGTTGAATTTCTTTTCTTGTAATTTATTTCAATTATAATTTTAGTAAAGAATGAACTTTGTTTTAAAAAAAAAGTATTATTATAAACAAATACATGCAATATTTGGTGTTTAAAACATTTATATAAAAAAAATGGTGACACTATCATAGTATAATCCTTTTTTATTTAGATTTTTTTCAGAGGAAAAAAATCGCGATTATTTTTTATTTCAATTCTCTAGCGCTACCAAGTAGTGGAATTTAATAAACTTCTTACTCAATTTTATTTCTCTAAATTTCTATTCTTTGCTTTATTTGTAATATATGAAATTCTCTTTGTCAAACGTGCTCTTAATCTCTTTCTTAAGAGGCTAAATTAGCCACAACAAGTTTGCTACAAACTTTTTTTTCTTAGGAAAAAAATATATTTAAAAAAGTTCATATTCATAACATTGAGTTACAGGTCTATGTTTAGTTAGCCCATTTATGACTAATAAAATTTATGTACTTTAAGTTGTTGACCCGTGGGTCTCCCTCAGCCAGAAGACACACGGACCTTCTATAAAATTCACGATATATACGAAGCGAGTATCGTAATATTCAACCACAAAATCGCAAGTCTGCTTAAGTAACTTGAGTTCATTTATTCTTAAACCAAACCATTTTCATCCACATTCAAATACTTTTTGAAAAACTTCATTTGACTCATCACTCATGAACATCTCATTTGTTTAACACTGTTGCTAGTAACACGGACGAGGTTTTCTTTCTGTTCAAATTACTTAAAAATAATAAGTTGCTGACTCAAAATTACACGCCTTAATAGGGGTATTCCCGTCACCGTTTCCTATCATTTCCTTAATCACCCTTAAACGTAAAACGTGTACTTTAGAATTGGGTTGATCATGGTCCAAAAACCAATTTGGCCCAAAACACCGGACCGAGGACCGGACCAAAATGTTCAGTCTATGTCCGGTCCGGTCCAACAAAGCATAATGGTTGGTTGTGTGTAAGACCGAACCGGAACAGACCAAACCGGACCTAACCAAGTACCAAATATGAGAAAAATGGTGGACCGAGAACCAGACTAAAATATGATCCGTCTGGTCCGGTCAATCCGATTTATCGATTCAGTCCAGTCTCCGGTCTATTATGCACAGAAAAGCCCATGTATTGATAGGACAACAAATAACCCTATTTTAGAATGTTTATCCCACCTCTTGATAGGACAACAAAATACATAGCCACTCAGCCAGCCCAGAAGCCCATTTAACAGCCCAATAAAGCCCAAACAATCTTCTCAAAACCCTATATCACCATCACCACCCTCACTCCCACAAACCAGCCGTCACCACCAAACCCTAACCCTAATCCAGAAATGGGTCGAGTCATCCGAGCTCAGCGTAAGGGAGCAGGGTCCATCTTCAAGTCCCACACCCACCACCGCAAGGGCCCAGCGCGTTTCCGCTCACTCGACTTCGGAGAACGCAACGGGTACCTCAAGGGAGTCATCACCGAAATCATCCACGACCCAGGTCGCGGAGCACCCTTGGCTAAGGTGACATTCCGTCACCCGTTTAGGTACAAGCACCAGAAGGAGCTTTTCGTGGCGGCTGAAGGGATGTATACTGGGCAGTTTGTGTTTTGTGGGAAGAAGGCGAATTTGATGGTGGGGAATGTGTTGCCCATTGGGATGATACCTGAAGGAGGAGTTGTGTGTAATGTGGAGCATCATGTTGGTGATAGGGGTTCTTTTGCTAGGGCTTCTGGGGATTATGCCATTGTTATTAGTCATAATCCTGATAATGGTACCTCAAGGTATATATATTTATATTTTTTATAAAAATTATATGCATGTTTTTGTGTTTTAGTATTTAGAACTAGATGGATTCTGATGTGAGAGCATTGTTAATGTTATGATTAAGTTTAGAAATGACTTACAGTTGCCATTCCTTAATGAGTTGTTGAACATCATTGTATTAGAATGTTGTTTTTTTTAGTGCGTATATTGTTTGCTACGATAGACTAATACACAAGTTAGTTTATATAGCTGAAATTATCAGTACTACTAGATACATGTTTTTGGGCTCAGTTGGTTTTAAGGTAGTTTGGAATCTATACTTGAAATTGGTAATTGGTTATGTTTTGGAATAGCTTTAGTTAAATTTGTGTAATGTTATGAAATTAGGGAATCTTGGTTAATATGCTAGTATCATATTTTTAATGTTGTTGTTATGTTATTGAAATAAACATACAATGGTTTTAGTTTACTATGATACATTTACATTTTGTTTGTTACCTCAAGGTAATTTTATTTATGATATGATCAGTGATAATACTTGTGCATATTTACATGATATGTAAGTTAGGCATTTTGGCTAACTTAGCTACACTTAAAGATTTGAAATATGATGAATTGTGTATTGTTATAAACATTGGACAACTTGATTTATGAAATGTTGTTTGACTGCGAATGAAATGAACATATATTGGTGCTTTTTTACGCTTTTGAACTGTGGTGGTTGAGATTGTTTGTCTTTCTTAAACTGAATGCGTGTTTTTATAAGTAATGTTGACATATAGGTTTATCTATAAAAAAAGTTGCTGTTTAGTTTGATAGTTAATCGGGGATCTAGTCATCTATAAAGTAACGGATTAAAGTAATATGTTTGTTTGAAGGGAAGTGATTTGTTCATCAGCTATTTGGAATAGATTGTTTTGTGGCACCGAAAGTTGATTTGTAAATTTTAGTTCTAATTGTATATTGAATTTGTAGGGTTAAGCTTCCATCTGGAGCCAAGAAGATTGTCCCCAGTGGTTGCCGTGCTATGATTGGTCAGGTTGCAGGTGGAGGACGTACTGAGAAGCCAATGCTCAAGGCAGGTAACGCATATCACAAATTCCGTGTGAAGAGAAACTGTTGGCCTAAGGTTCGTGGTGTTGCTATGAATCCCGTGGAGCATCCCCATGGTGGTGGTAACCATCAACATATTGGTCATGCTAGTACTGTTCGTCGTGATGCACCACCTGGTCAAAAGGTTGGTCTTATTGCTGCTAGAAGAACTGGTCGTCTTAGAGGTCAAGCTGCTGCTGCTGCCATGAAGGCTGATAAATAGAGCACTTGATTGGTTTATCTGCTTTTTGATATTTTTTTACCTT
>LBNU01021657.1:4237-34273 GCA_014162995.1 Artemisia annua | reverse complement strand
GTTGTGAGTTGGGGGGGGGGGAGGTTAGTTGTGGAGGTTTGTTAAAGTGATGTGGCACCCCGTGGGCCCCAAAGAGTAACTTACCCTCTTCATCACACCTAGTGCTCTTATACTTGTGTTTCGAAAGACAATGATATCTTCATATAAATCTGAAAAATACAAACTATTAACTAAATACCTTTTTGGAATTTTCAAGCATATTTTGTGAAGATAAAATTGCCGTTGCAAATTCTTACAAAACTAACAACAGAGAGCTAGATGATTTCTATTATTATTCTTATTTTTTAAGCGAACTACTAAACGCACCCGATGTGTAAATTACAAATAAAAGTGCGTTTATTGTTTTATGAGTAATTTACAAAATTCGTCCTTGTGGTTTTGCCAAGTTGCATGTTTCGTCCTTATGGTTCGAAAAATGTAGGCGGCCTCCCTGTGAAGAAACCTTGGGTCCGATTTTGTCCTTGCCAAACTAGAGTCGGCCTCCAGTGTAAACTTTTTCTCATTTCTTCTCTTATTTATGGTATACCAAGGGCAAGAACTATATGGTTTCAAAAAGAAGGCACGAAATACATCAATAGATGCCGGTATATTCACAATATAGCAGGAAAGCAAGATAGTGGTAATCCTCTACACCCCACTTGGATGCAAATATGACAAACGAATGCCATAGAAGATAGTTGCCGGAAAAAGGTGCAGAGGAAACCTAAGATTACCATGGCTGGAATTATGGTTCTAAAAGGTGCGTCATGGCTACGCTAAGGCGCGAGGCACGACCTCCACGTTACACAATAGACCAAGACGTCGGTTCTAGGCGTGACGTTAGATGAGGCGTGAAAAGGCGCGAGGCGTTGTGCCTTTTTTGAATTTAATTCCAATGATTTTTTTTTCTTTTTTTTTTGAAAAAAATGAAAAACATGCAAAGATAGTTTTTTGACTTAATTCCTTATATATAACATTTTTTATAAACTTGATATATATGAAATATAACTGTTGCAAAAAAGGCATACAAGGCCGATTAATCATCGCTTAGGCGCTATTGGGCCAGCAACCTTTCCTATTTGTGTAAATCGGCCAAACAAATTGGTCAACAATGGTCAACGGTGGTCAACGACTGTCAAAGATGGTCAAACTTGTCGAAACTTGCAAATCTTGCCGGAAATATCCAAAACTCGTCGTAAACTAGTTTTAATCACTTATAGTTTATAAGATTTTTTTAAGGAAAATCGTGCCGGGAATACCCAAACTCGCCATAAATAACCAAAACTAGCCAGAAATACCTAAAACATGCCAAAACTGCCAATCCGATTAATCCCGCCTAGACCGATTACAAGCTACAGAGGGTCGACCGCCTCACTACCGATTCATGATTTTTGCAACCTTATGAAATATGATATAATATATAAATCTTTAAATATTTTCATATTTTGTGCCACTTTATGTCACGCCTTAGAAAATGTTATGGCTTCGCCACCGCTTCTAAGGCGTGAGGCTTGGCTATACCACCACGTCATGCTTCACGCTATTTATAACCTTGGCTGGCATACTCAAGATATAAAGCTATGGTGTCTGGTTCTTGGGGTATTTTCTTTCTTGGAAAAACGATGATGGAGCTCTATAATCCAAGGAAACTTATTTCTAAAGGACTCAAGCCTAGCAATGGCTACGGAGGAATGACTAATCCCTACAGTGGGAGGAGGACCGGGAGCAGCTCTTGGAGGCATGGCCCAAAGATAAACGACCAAAAAGAAAGGCTACAGAAATCAGATACAACAAAAAATGATAAATAAAGAGCACGGTTACATACCTAGAGAGTGACAAAATCCGCCTAGCCATAAAAAATGTGAAAATTAAAGCATGGATTAGTAGAATTCATCGCTTGTCGAATGATAAAACAAAAGGTGAAAATAATGAACAGATGTTCAAAAGATTAAGAAAGTGACATAAAAGGAGTTGGAAAGATACAAAGAAAGTGTAAAAAGAAAATTGAAAAGGCATGTTCGGTTTATATACCTCAAATCTTTTAGGCCCACAAAACGCGTCCAACACTTATCCAACCCAAACAAGGGCACGCGTGCTAAGAAAGGAACCGCAAAGCCAGGAAAAACGGGAAGACGGTTGAAAGGACATGCACACGGTTACAAATAGAACATACGTGCAAATTTCAAATATTTGAAATGATTATCACGTCAACCAAGAAACAAAGAGAAGGTTGACGGCTATAAGACAACTAAGTCAAAGACCCATGCCATCTTTGCATTTAATGCGTATGCTGCTTAGGCAAAAGATACATACAAAGTGACAACTGTACATTGAGAGGCTAGGCTTCCCAATTGCATCATGAAAAGGATTGATTAAAACTTAATAGATCTAAGGAACTAAGCTATTTTGAAAGTAAAAACTAATAAAGTTGCAAACTTTTTATGAAATAAGTATTAAAACTACTAGATCTAGTTAATAATTTATTTAAAAAACTAGAAAATAAAGAAAATTGCTCTCAAACTTAAGAGATGTCAAGGCTTATTTGAAAAATAAGCCGAGCTTAACAAGCTCATGCATCTCTTTTTTGTTGTTTGAATCGAGCTAGAGGATGAAAAAGAGAAGAAGTAATAAGACATAATACGCTAAAAATTAATAAAAATATAAACTTTTGATAAAATAAACGAATAAAAACTATTTTTGATAAGTTTTAAAATAAAGTTTTATAAAAGAAAAGTGAATAAAAAGTTTATTAGATTTAAGAGAAGAAAAAGAAAAATAAAGAAAGAGTAGAAAAAGAAGAGAAATAAGCACTACAATCTTCAAAAGTAACCATCATCTTCAATCTTTATTAATAAAATAAATTGTAACAATAACCACTTTATAAAAATCTAACACTATTACATGAAAATAAGCTAATACAATAAGCTAAATATTACTACTACTCTACTCCTACTCTACACTAATTAATTCCTACTCCTAATATCTAACAAAAATGTGTGTGTGATCCGGATGTGCTATTTATAGTCAACATGCATCTAGACTCTCCTTTGTGATAACAGCTCACTTGGACACGTGTCGCACCCTGGTTGGTGGATCGGACTGCTAGAACCTTCTCGTACTGACGCGTTTGTACCTCGGACTGACACACGCTAACTTCGGACTCACACACGCCTGCACATGTCTGTCTCATCATTATGTACACGTGTCACCTTCTTATTGGACAGCCGCACTGCCACGTCTGCAACCTCGTACAGTTAGCACCGCCACCTGTACCTGCAATTAATAACCTCGTACCAATGATTAGCGCCGCCACGTGGCGGCCTCTAATTAGTCCACGTCATCGACACGTCAGCAGGTGGGACCCACTGACATGTGATAACTCAGGTGGGGCCCACTGCCACGTGTCANCACCACCTAAGTGGTCCACGTGGCAACACGTGTCATGCCACATGTCTGGTCAACGGTCAACCGGGGTCGGGTCATAATCGGGTCGGGTCTGGGTCTGATTCGGTTCGGTAATGGGTCCGGGTCTGCCACGTGGACTAATGAGGTGGTGCCACGTGGTGTAGCTATTAATAATCCCCAAGTGCACCCGCTCGGATTCGAATGTGTGACCTCAAGGTTATGGGGAAGGTGTGCTTCCAGTTGCGCTGGAGCATACCTTCGTTAGTTTAGTGGGTTTTGTTCTTTTTATAACAAATCAAGCCCAGTCCAGTTTTAACTAGTAAAAAGGGTCAAAAGGCAGTTTGACCTGTCATCTAAGGGTAATTTGAACTGGTCCAAAAATAAGTAGAAATTCCATCGAACTCGTTTTTTCGTGCTCTTTCCAATGGTGTGCTCGGGGAATATTTTTGACTTCGTCTGAACCTCGTAAAACGTGAAAACGTCGTCGAAACTCATCCGAAAATCACCGTTTTTGCTTTGTTTTCAAACCCTTTGTACCTGCAAGACATAATAACACATTCCCAACATATTTGCAATACAATTTAACATATTTCTTGGTTATTAGTCTATTTAAGTGCGTTTTTAAGTATAATAATGATGTATGTTTACGCATACATCAAGCATAGCCTGGGAAAACGTCTCATCAGTCTAGCAAGGTAATAAATGTCATTGATAGAATAAGTCCATCGCCATATCATAAAAAATGTATGATATACTAATGGACTGGCGGACTTTATAGCGTATGAGAGTTCCAACCCAAATGGCTAAAGCCCAAATACCTACAACAGTCCACAAATGCTAGAACCCATTACCCTTTGCCTGGGAAGCAAGTTCCTAGGCTAAACACAAACAAACTAAGTCTGGACAAGCTTATCCAGGCAAAGGATAAGACTGGAATCTTATCCCCCAAGCAGTTATGACAAACAACATGTATCACCACCTCATTTGTGTAGAGGTAGTGCTGCGAATATTACGCTAATACAAGCAATCGTGCATCGAACTTTCCATGAATATGGCAGAGCCAAGGATGCTACGTCAAACGTTATTCTTGTCTCCTTCATTGGATGTGCACCACATGGACCATCCTAAACCATTACATCGCATTCATTGGTTGCACAAACCCTAAATGCATCTCTATAAATACTAGTTCATTTTTATGAGATGAACCAAGGTGAAGCTAATCTATCTTCCCCATTTCACCCACACACCAACACACACTAATTGTCTTATATATGGTGAGTGTTACCCCAACTCTAGATCGTCGATCTAACTTTGGGTTCTTACCGAATGTGGGAAACCAAACATACAATTATCTACATCACCCCAAACCAACGATTACATACCATATGTAAACATATACCATAATGTGCCATTATCATTGCAAATTAGGGCTTAAGTTGGAAATATTGGTTAAAAGTTAAATCGTTTTGTAGTCACAATCTTATAAATTTGTAATTATGTTTCTTAAGACTGTGTGTAAGGGTCACTAAACCCACCCTGACCTACCTTGACGTGCGGTCCCCCATTACACCCCTGCCGCACGCGTGAAAGGAAGAAAGAAGCAACGTTTTAGTGGTGCACTTTTTTTGGTGTGCGTGCGCGGAGAGGGGGGGGGGGGTAATTTGTGGAGTATGCTTGTTTAAAGTGGTGTATTTATATGTGTTTGATTTGTTGTTCATCATTACGGTTATTTGATGATCGATGAGCTGAATGATAATGTAACGCTAACGTGAAGTTAGTGAACATTATACCTGGCACCTATATTTTTTTCTTTTCTTAAGAAAATAACATTGTCGTTATATAAATCTGAAAAATTAATCTACATGCAAAACCAAAGTATCTCTATTATTATTATTTTTTTTGAAACGTACTTTTCTACGGGACGGAAATGATAATGTAGTCTATAAGTAGCAAAATAAAAAGTTTGTTTATTATTTATTTTTGTTGTTTATACTTAACTGATTAGCTGTCAACATTCATCCAATACCGAGTATGTGACACACGTGTTTAGGCTTTTGGGCCAAGCTCAAATGGTTAAAGTCTTGGTTTTTTTTGGTCGTTGTCTCGAACATGTTTTGGTATGTATCTTTCTATGGCTCCTTGAGATAGAATACTAGTATATTATTTTGTGTTTCTTCATAAAACTATACTCTTTTTTTATATATTTAGTTGTTCAAAAATAATTCCTGGTATGTATCATACCATTTTCTATGGCTCCTTGAGATAGAATAGTAGTAGTATATTATTTTGTGTTTCTTCATAAAACTATACCCCTTTTTTATATATTTGGTTGTTCAAAAATATTTTTTCTTATAATCTTATCATATACTCACTAAATTGTACTTGTAATTGTGATTAAAAAGGGTAAAAGTAAAATAACAATCATCATTACTGTATTTCTTGTTGAGGACAACAAATTCAGAGTGGAAGGAGTAATACAAATTAGTCATTCAGGATTTGATTAAATTGTAAGAAAATGGTAACAACACCCCATTTGTTTGTTGTTCAACATGTCATTTGATTGTTAGGAATTTTTAGAAAATTTGGGGATACTTAGACAAAGACAACAACCAACTCTGCATTTTAAGAAAATGTGACTAGTGGAGAGAGTGTATTGTATATATGTTTGAGAAAACCTAAAAAGAATTGTTGGTGATTGATGACGATTTATTCGGGTATTGCATATAGCCTATTTTAAATTTCGAAAATAAGTTACTAGCATCTAATCTTAACCCTAAAACTTGTCATTAGCAAATACTAATTAGTAGAGTTACTTTATTTTGCATACTCTTATTTTAGTGCTTACCAAGGGACAAATCTCCACCATCCATCGAGTTTGATCTAATGGTGAGGATTAACCTAAGATAAAATGTGAAAACCTAAGTTCATGGTTTTTTTCCCCTTTTTCTTTGTCTTTTTGTCTTTCTTATTATTCACATTTTTTTTCACATTTTATTTGGGTAAATTGAAAATTTAGTCACTAAAGTTGTTCAAATGCGAAAAAAAACACCGAGACAAAAACTTCTGCAAAAACGACATTAATGTTTTGTGTTTTTGCAAAACGGCCACCGAGAGCGACTTTTTGCTGACGCCCGTTATTTTCCTCGTTAAGTGCCACGTCACTGAGGGTATTATCGTCATTTCGTTGTTGACAGTCTCTCCCGCCAATTATACTTCAAGGATTATATTTGCAAATATAAGTAAACTTCATTATAGCAACAAGATTTCTAGAGTAGGCTTTTTCAGAAAACATTAAGTGCCCTAAACAACCCCATTTAACTTCATTTCAGAATCAACCGTCAAACTCTAGNAAAGTAATTGCCAAGTATGGTTCGTATGCAAACATAGGGAAGGAGATAATAGAAGTTATTCTTCAATGGATGTGGAACAAAACCTTCAACAAACAAAATATGGGTGCTAGTTGTGCAATATCTATTGTTACGCTTGGAAGTGATAGCGGTTGCTCCAATGAGGTAGTTGTAGAGACAAAAAGAGTGAGGGGAAGGCCCAGAAAAAAAGTAACTTTTTCTGTACCAATCGATAATCCGAGTAAAATGTCACTAAAAAGGAAGAGGGGAAGGCCTATTGGGAGTGGGAAGAAGAAGGAGGGGAGTCATAATCCGAGTACAATGACACAATAAAGGAAGAGGGGAAGGCCTGTTGGGAGTGGGAGGAAGAGGAACGGGAAGGAAGAGCATACGGATCTTTGTATGTTAATGTATTACGTAGTATAATTCATTTTCATGTCATTTTTAATTTACTTATGTTTGATGGTATGGTATTTTTGATAGACTTTTATATGCATCCCCTTTGAGTGGCATGATTTAGTGCCCTGATTAGTATGTTTAGGATAAACAGAGTATTATGGTTCTAAGTAAGCTATTAGAATATGATAAGTGAGAATGTTTGGCATAGCAGTTGTACTGCTATACTAACTAAGTTTTCACATTGACTTATTGGCTAAACTACAACTATTTAGGACCCGTTTGGTTGGTGGATTTTTGATTTGGATTTGGGATTGATGGTTAATTTATTTGTTTGGTTGAAGAGGAAGGGGTTTGAAAGTGGAATTGAAGCCGAGAGGCCATACTCAAATCATGCCTGCTACCCTTGGTTTTCTGACAAAAGTTACTGTTTAACTTTCTCTATCTCTTTTTTTTCCCATTCAATTAATTGTGTCCACAAATACATGTACTAGTCATGACTCTATTTATTATTTTAATATAAAAATAAATATAAATCTTAACCCCATTTTATATCATAATATATAAGATACACAACTTTTAACACAATTCAAATCCAAATCCAAATTCAAATCCTAATCGTAAACTCGACTACAAACCAAACGGGCCCTTAAGATACATAATCAATAGGTTTGCATCTTCAGTAAGTAGGATTGATGTCTTGACTATTGACGTTTGAATTTAAACGGTGGCATGTTTAATTGCTTATCATGATGAAATTGTGTTCGGCATGCACGATAATGGATTCTTTGAATTTGCTCCATTGAGGTATGTACAAGGGGATGTTTCTAGACTTGCTGCCTTTGTCTCTGACAAACATATCTTTAGTATTGGTCTAGATCATATGTTATCATGCATTAGGGAAGAAAAATGGGCATTGTTCTTTTGTTTGCCGGGAAAATCATTCGAAAAAGATTTGAAGTTGATTCAGATCGGAGTTTTTTTGGTCACCGTAGTACTTTCAAAAAGTACAGTATTTAACAAAATATGTATTTCTAAAAGTATTTAACAAAATATTTAATTATTATTATTATTATTATTATTATTAATTAAAAAAATCTAATGAAATCTGAGTTTTTTAGCCGACCATCGTTTCCATCGTTTTCAACTTTCCATTGTCTTTAATTCGGTATACCTTAATAATAAACTAATTCATGAATACTCAGCCATCATCTTTATCTGCTAGTTGTCCTCTTCTCTTACGTCCGACTCAATCACTCGGATAAACTGATAACGAGCCAAAGAATTGAAAACATAATATTTCGATTAACGATGTCATTTAAAGTACGTCCATTGACTTCGTTAAGGGGTATTTACTATACAATCAATACAAGTTACGAATGTAGGATACATGCATACGTGTGAACTTTAAGATGTCAATGGTTTTCATACTGCTCACTAGTTAGTTATTAGTTAGTTATGATATTGGTTTCATTGATCGTATTGGTTGTGATGGTTGCAGCCTAATTTTTACCATGTTAGTCTAGGCGATATGCCGGAATTGTGTTGACATCTCAAACTCTCAATTGCAATCATCAAGAGATCGAAGATATAATATTCCCTCGGGTGATGACACGCCAGAACCATGCGTACATCAAAGAGTCTGCGATTACCAGGATGAACGAGATGAGGATATATGTCTATGCGAATGGAAGACGATGGCTGCTAAGTGCTAAAGGATTGTTATGGGCTTTTATGCTTTTTCATACTGAAAAAGGAAATAATTATATATTATGTTAAATATTTTTAAGAGTACGTAATTTTCTTAATTAACTTTTTAACTTACGATGGTTACTTAAAAACTCGTTCTTACAATGTGTTGTCGTGCTGGTTTTCTAGATTTGCTTGTTGCTCACGTTATCTGAATAGTATTTAAGCCCAAACAATCTTCTCAAACCCATATCATTCACCACCCTAATCCAAAAATGGGTCGAGTCATCCGTGGCCAGCGTAAGGGAGCAGGGTCCGTCTTCAAGTCCCACACCCACCACCGAAAGGGCCCAGCACGTTTCCGGTCACTCGACTTCGGAGAACGCAACGGGTACCTCAAGGGAGTCATCACCGAAATCATCCACGACCCAGGTCGCGGTGCACCCTTGGCCAAAGTCACATTCCGTCACCCGTTTAGGTACAAGCATCAGAAGGAGCTTTTTGTGGCGGCTGAAGGGATGTATACTGGGCAGTCTGTGTTTTGTGGGAAGAAGGCGAATTTGATGGTGGGCAATGTTTTGCCTATTGGGATGATACCTGAAGGAGCTGTGGTGTGTAATGTGGAGCATCATGTTGGTGATAGGGGTTCTTTTGCTAGGGCTTCTGGGGATTATGCTATTGTTATTAGTCATAATCCTGATAATGGGACTTCTAGGTACATGATATATGTTTTTTTATTATATGATTTGTATAGATTTATATTTTTATACATATGCATAGCTATATTTAGTTTTAGTTTAGCAAGGAGTATTTAGGGTTTTAGTGGGACTTCTTGGTATATAATGATGTTTTTAAATGTTGTTTTATTGTTTGTATGTTTTTTTTGATGTTTCAATTATGTTTTTTATATATACTGTGTTAATATTTGTGTCATTTGTTAAGTTATACTTGAAAGTTGAAATTATGATCATAAGTTCTTATTTGTCATAATTCTGATAATGAGACATCTAGGTGTATGAATATGATTTAGTAGTTATTTCATAAGTAGATTTGCATATTAGATAAGTTAATGGTGAATTGGTTATGTTATTTAGTTGTGATGGTTCAAAACTTTATATGCTAAGTTGGTATAATTGTGTGAATAGGATATCTTGACTGATATGATGTGAGAGCATTGCTTAATGAGTAGTTGAACATCATTGTATGTTTATGTTGGTTTTTCTGAATTTGATCTAACGCGTCTAGGGCTGAGCGTCGCAGACCCAAGACCGTCCGAGACCGAGAAAACCGACCGGACCGAAGGACCATCGGTCCGGTCTTGGTCCCAAATCCCAAAATTTTCCATATTTCGGTCTCAGGCCGGTTCAGTCCGGTCCGGACAGGTCTTACGTAAAAACCGACCGTTATGCCTTCTTGGACCGTACCGACCGGCTGACCGGAGCAAACACATTCGGTCCGGTCCTCTCTAGGGTTTTGGTCGAATTCGGTCTCGGTCTCGGTCCGGTCCAATTTTGGACCGATGCTCACCCTTAAATGCGTCTATTGTTTGCTACGATAGACTAATAATACACAAGTTAGTTTATATAGCTGAAACTCTGAGGGCACGTTTGGTAGAAAGAATTTCAGAGAATAGAAATCAGTATATTTGTTGATTTTTTTTTAAAAATTTATTTTTTCTAAATAACAATTCTAAAAAAATATTTTTATAAATTTATATTTTATCTTTTAATTTATTTTTTTAAAATTTATTTTTTTTAAAAACTTTATAAAAATTATTTAAAATTTTTTATTTTTTCTAAATAACAATTCTAAAAAAATATATTTAAAAAAATATTTTTTTAATTTATTTTAAAAAAAACTTATTTTTTTAAAAATTTATTTAAAAAATTAATTTTTTTTAAATTTATTTTTTATAAAAATTATTTTTTCTAAATAATAATTCTAAAAAAAATATATTTTCAAAAAAAAATTTAATTATTTTTTATAAAAAAATATTTAAAAAAAAATATTTTTAAAAAACCTATTTTATTTTGTTAAAAAAAAAAAAAAAAAAAAAAAAAAGCCATCGAGAGTTCCCATTTCCACTACAAACAAGATGGAAATGAAAATACAAAGGAACAAATTCTTGAGAATTCCAATTTCTCCGCTTTTTTATTTCCCTGCCTAACCAAACACGAGATATGGTGCCATTTCCTTTTCTCTACCTTCAACTCTCTCTACCAAACACACCCTGAAAGTATCAGTACTTCTAGGTAGAGGATACATGTGTTTTTTGGGTCCAGTTGGTTTTAAGGTAGTCTAAGGAAGTTTGGAATCTATAATTGAAATTGGTAATTAGTTATGTTTTGAAATAGCTTAGTTAAAATTGTGTAATGTTATGAAACTGGGGCATGTTGGTTGATATACTAGTATCATATTGTTAATGTTGTTGGTATGTTATTTAAATGAACATACAATTGTTTTAGTTTACTATGATACATTTATATACTTTTTTGTTACCTCAAATTAATTTTAATTTATGATCAGTAATAATACTTGTGCATATTTACATGATATGTAAGTTGGGCATTTTGGTTAACTTAGCTATGCTTAAAGATTTGAAAATGCATATGATGAATTGTGTATTGTTATAAACCTTGGACAACTTGATTTATGAAATGTTGTTCAGCTGTGAATGAAATGAATATATATTGGTGCTTTTTGTTGCTTTTTAACTTTGGTGCTTGAGATTGTTTGTCTTTCTTAAACTGAATGTGTGTTTTTATAAGAAATGCTGATATATAGGTTTATCTATAGAAAAAGTTGTCATTTAGTTTGAATGTTTGATAGATAATCGGGGATCTAGATAGTAACGACTTAAAGTATTATGTTTGTTATAAGGGAGTGATTTGTTCATCTGCTATCTGGAATAGATTGTTTTGTGGAATTGAGACATATGATATTTGTAATCAATTTTTTTGTTCTTGTTATAGGCGTCTATTTGTTTATGGTGTGTTTGGTAATTTGTAATTATAAATAAATATGGAGTTTGATGCTTTCGCCTTTCATGCCTTGACTGTTACTAAAAGATATACAAAAGGTTGGAAGGACAGGATGAACAAAATTTTCATTTTGATTTCGGTTAAAAAGTTTAATGTTAGTAATAACCTCTTCTGTTGGCTTGACCTGCAAACTGTTTTTTGATGCTTTTTTAAGTTTTAGTTGCAATTAAGTAGTCTAATTTGGGACAGAAAATTGATTTGTAAATTTAGTTCTAATTGTATTATTGAATTTGTAGGGTCAAGCTTCCATCTGGAGCTAAGAAGATTGTCCCCAGTGGTTGCCGTGCTATGATTGGTCAGGTTGCAGGTGGAGGACGTACTGAGAAGCCAATGCTCAAGGCAGGTAACGCATATCACAAGTTCCGTGTGAAGAGAAACTGCTGGCCTAAGGTTCGTGGTGTTGCTATGAATCCCGTGGATCATCCCCATGGTGGTGGTAACCATCAACATGCTGGTCATCCTACTACCGTTCGTCGTGATGCACCACCCGGTAAAAAGGTTGGTCTTATTGGTGCTAGAAGAACTGGTCGTCTTAGAGGTCAAGCTGCTGCTGCTGCTATGAAGGCTGATAAATAGAGCACTTGATTGGTTTATCTGCTTTTTGATATTTTTTTACCTTCGACTTGGTTTTGTTTCTGAGAAGTTTTCATACTTAAGTTTTGTTTGGAGCGGGTTTTTTAGGGATTCAATCTACAGTTTGTTGATCTAAGACTAAATTTTATGTTAATTGACGATCTCAATGTTATGATAGTTAAATATGTGCATTTGGCCACATGTGATGCGAGCCTGCATGATATGAATTTACCAACTCTAAAACCTTGATTTTGAGTTATGGGCCATCTGATCTACAATGTATTACTTGCATTAAGCCATTCTAGAAATGTGGCGACTTTTGTTAACTGGGTGATGTCTGATGCGCCAATGTGGCCAACTTATTGCTATAGGTTAACTTGGTTTCGTTGATACAAATAAAATAAAATCATGCAACTTGAAATAAGAACTTGACCTTCATATTTTTTTGACTGCTAGTAGCCTCCTGATGCAAAGATGACTATTTAATCAATCCATGGGTTGATATGACTCGAAAAGACAAGTTTGCAATTTCATGTTGAGCTTGATCAGCGAGGAAACAAAAGTATTAGCAACACACACACAAATTGCATAGCACAAAACTCTTAACCAAAAAACCAGCATCGTCTTGCTACAATCCCAAGTGCAGGCAGCCGTAGGTATATTCTGCATTAGCGTAATGTAATCTGATACGCCCCTGCAAGCTCAAATTAGATAAAGCCTTAGGCATTTTATGTTATGTGATCATTTATTGTGTTTGTTAACATTTTGTTAGATTGAAAGTTGGTTCTCCTTTAGCGTTTGGTTCATTTTCTTTTTGTTTTATACTCGTCAAAGAATAACGTGCACTTGATCATTTAGAATCATGGTCCCGTCACTAACAAAACATGTGTTTTGGCCTTTGTCTCTTGATCATGTTTTGGTTGTTGAGGTCCCATTTTTCATTGTTCATGGGAGTTTCAACCGGATGAAACCCATGTTGAGCACCCAAGCCACCTCACTTATGTTTTTCTACAAGAACTTGCCACCTAATAACATTGCTGATTCCCTTATTTATAAAACTATACTCCTTTGGAATATATTTGGTTTTCCAAAAGCAATTGTTCTCATCTTTATACTCAATGCACTTGTAATTGTGATTAGAAAGGATAAAGTAAAATAACAATCATCGTTACTGTGTTTTCTTGTTAAGGACAACAAATTCCGAACGGAAGGAGTAATAAATTACTCATATTGTAAGAAAAGGCTAACGACGACCCATTTGTTTATTGTTCAACATGTCATTTGGTTGTTACCAAGGAAATTTTCAGAAAATTTGGTGATACTTAGACGGAGACAACAAACCAGTTCTGTATTTGCGCAAATGTGACTAGTAGAGAAAGTGTATTGTATATATATTTGAGAAAATCAGTAAATTGGCTGTGAAAAATGACGACTTTGTTTGGGCATTGTATATAGGTTATGCTTAAATTTTCGAAATCAATTGTTAACGACTACCTTTAACCCTAAAAGTTGTTGAAATGCTACTAGTAATTTCCGAAATCAATTGTTAACGACTACCTTTAACCCTAAATTTTATCTATACGTAAAGAAGATACAAAAAGAAGACATAAAAGAAGATTTTTTTTTTTTTTTTTAATGAAAAATAAAGGGAAAACAAGGTGGATAAAGAGAAGTGACAATTGTGTGTGGAAGGAGATAAATCACATGGAACGACGTGCTGGCACACATGCTATTCTCCCTTCATTACCTTCCTACACAAGCATATATGCATGCACTCATAATTTATTTTCCTCCAAAAATTATACACCATCCATTTTCTCTCTTTATTTATTTATTATTTTTTTTCTTAGCAATTTTTAAAATATGCTAAAAATATACTTTGAAAGGAAAATGGTCGAGAGGACTAAATGTGTGACTAATGTTTTGTCTAAATGCATGTGGCACTGATTTCTAAGTTTGTGAATAAGTGGATCATCTGTTGTCACTGACAAAATATTACCATATAGGTTTACGCATATAATTAAGCATACTAATTAGTCATGATGATCGATGCTCACTTTCAAATATGCTAAATATAAGCCACACTACTAAAAGGCTATTGGAATTCATTTCAAAAGGGTATTTATATCCATCCCTAATAATAGACTTTGAAATATGCTAAAAATAAGCCACGCTGCTTAAAAGGCTTCTGATAGCAAGTTAGTAACGATATAAACTCATTGCTAAAGCCTAAATTACCAAATATATAAATTGTGAGCAAAAGTGACCCACACCAATTAGTTAGTCGATCACTGATTCGGTCGCCAAACTAAAACATACCATGTTACATATCATGCAATGCCTACCAAAAAACTTTGTGATCTTTTATGATGTAAAAGATACATGCTAAATTTCATTCACAAGTAATATGACGGTAATTTGCACACTTTTATTTTTTATTTGCACATATTAATTTGTGCAATAAACAGTTGTATATTTATTACTCCATCCGTCTCAAATTATAAGTCCACTTTCATATTTCACAAAGTTTAAGAAAAGTGGGACCCTTATAATACTAACCAATAAAAATTCATTCTCACCCACTTACAAACATTTTGATTGGTTGAAATCAAAAGTGGACATTAATTTTGGGACAACAAAAACTAGCAAAGTGGACTTATATTATGGGACGGAGGGAGATCAGATTGTAAATTTAAGTGTGTAAATAAGAAATGAAAATGTGCCGATCAATTTTTTAAATAATATAGTTGAAGTCGTAGGGTGCAGTTAAACATACCAACATTCTTGAGGTGGGTTTTGGTGATCATTGGCTTAATTGATTTGGCCCTTTTGGCACATGATCATATGGCAATTAATTAAGGTGGTATAAAAGATCACATGGACATCTCATAAACGCCATTACTCTACTTTCCTCCTCCTTTCTTTAAATGTTACTTTTCGTTTGTTGTATTTCAATCTAGCTATTTCACACATAATGTACAAATATTATTGACACCTATACATTAGCAAAAGTGTTCGTACTAGCTTATCCTTGTAAAATTTAGAGCTTACACAAACTAAAAACTGTATAATTTTGTAATAATGCACTCACATACCAACAAAATCTGTCCTAATAATTTGTTGTGATGATGTAATATTACTAAAAAGTTAAACTTTTGTTGTTGTTGCATAAGTTCAAACATCAGCTTAACTGCTAGCATATGTCGTTTTCTCTATGACGTAAAGATAGTGATCCAATTTGACAAATGGAGCGACACCTAGTACAAAAGATATGTCATTTTATAAAACGTCGCCTCTAGCTTTTCACAACTCTAAATTATCGGATAATAACAAGTGAAAAAAATTAAAAGGTCAACTTGACATCACTATAAATCCTTGTCTTGAAAATATAATCTTATAGTTGACATAAATCTTTACATAAGCACATAAGTTTCCAACCAACCTCATACACCATCATCCTTGTATTATGATATCTTAAGATTATGGTTTAGCTGATTTTTTTTCTCGATTATGAATAAACATGTTTTTTGTCAAATCGAAAACTTAGGTGAATTAAGATTTATTTATTTATTTATTTATTTTTATTTTTTATTATTATTTTTTTTTTAGCTTTATTCATTTTATAATCTACAGATTTAACTGATAACTTTTTTCTTAATCATGTTTTTCGACCTTTTGACCGACTAATTCACCTGGGGTTTGAACCCATCATCACACATTTTCATTCGACCTATAAAGTATGTAAGTAAAAACCCTCCTATTTTCTTTAAAGTATGTAAGTAAAAATATAGAAAAATGGACCTATATCTATCTCGCCAATTTATTTGGTTCACCTAATTTGCCACCAACATTTTCATTCGACCAAGACTTCAATTTATTGCTCATATATGCAACTTATAGCACTCATATGGCTGCACTTAATAAGGTTTGGTACTTGGTAGTGTCTAGACCAGGGTCTTCTAGTTATACACTCATATACTTCTTTTGTCAATAATCATATCAAATCCTTAATTAGTCCCTCAATTTTGACTAACTAAGCTAAGAATCTACTCCCTCCGTCTCAAAACTTAAGTCCATTTTGACTTTTATTTTGCAACGTTGACCTTAATGATATATTTTCGTATTATATAATACTTGATTAAAAATATAACAATGAAAATACATTTAAAAGCAATCCATTTATATATTTTGCATCAAGTATTATATAACACGAAAAAAAAATAATTAAAGTCAAAGTTGCAAAGAAAAAGTAAAACTGGACTTAAATTTTGAGACGGAGATAGTATAATAACAAACGGAGTTTCTAATTCAGACGCATAAATTGCTAATCGTACAACGGATCATTGAATGTATCCATGATTCCATGAAAGTCTTTCGTACCGGTATTTGGATTTATGATCGACAAACATGTACTTAACTATTGTCAATTTTTCTAAAACGCACACACCTAGTCCCGAATTTTGTGTTACTAAGTCTTCTTTGATGTTAACGAAACACAACTGCTTAACTTTTAGTTCTCGATCCACCGCTATTTACAAACAACAAATTGCATCACGAGAGGATATTTTATGTCAGTTTTCAGTTTATAACACCCATGTTGTCACATTCAATGTTTTCAGGTCCACTTTATAAAAGCCAATAACTACAATCTAAAGTTTACAATAATTATCAAAGAATCAAAGATAAAAATACAAGCAATGACGGAACTAGGGTGGGTCTCGGGAGTTCTGGGACACTCATGAAATTTTGCGACGTAGTGTTATTTTTTGTAAAAAAAAACCTCAATTTTTCGTAAATGCACCTGGTTTCAAAAAGTTGCGTTCCTCTTTTTGTATAATTTTTCGTAATGCATCTGGTCGAATTATGTCCTGGTTCCGTCTCTGAATACAAGAATGACCCTAACATAATGCAAAATTTAATAGTACAGATAACTTTTATTTCAATAGTAGTATAACGGAGACTTACTGTTAGTATAAGCTAAATACTGAATTACGTATGCAATCGATGTCGACCATCATTTCTTAAATGTGGAAGAACAATAAAACACAATTATTTAACAAAGAAAAACTCTTATAAAAATAACACTAGGTGGCACTTGAAATTAACTATTAAAAATTGTCTATATTCGAGTCTAGTTAATATTAAAAATATTTTGTTTTACACCACGAAAGCGGGTTTTTGGGGATGGCTAACGGTGGAGCATGTTTGTGTTTAAAGTTACACACTTTTAAGCTGCAAGCTCGAGGAACATTTTAAAAACCTTAATTCGCGAAGCTAATTTTGTCTACAACTTTAGTTAGCTTTGTAATATTGTGCTAATACTAACTTTAGGCAATTTTAAAAATATAGCTAAAAAGATACTCCCTCCGTCCTAAAATAAGTGTCCAGTTTGACTTTTCAGAGTCAAACTGATTCAACTTTGACCTTATCTATTTTTGCGGGTGTTATATAATACTTGAAGCAAAATATATGAATGGATTGAGTTTTAAGTGTATTTTTCATTGGTATAATTTTTCATTAAGTATTATGTAACACAGAAAAATATTAAAGGTAAAAGTTGAACCAGTTTGACTCTGAAAAGTCAAACTGGACACTTATTTTGGGACGGAGGGAGTACGATATACTGATATAGGTTTTACTTAAGATCAATGAAAAAAATAAGGGTTTAACAAACACGAATATTATTTTTATATTTTTGTTCATTTACACCGCTGTTACATTAATGAACATATGACATTTGAGTCACTTGACTTGTAAAACTTTTACATTTAATCAAACGATACATTTAATATACTCAAAAATTGTTTCTTCAGATTACTCGATTTTATTATACTTACATCTTTTATAAGGGAGGTGACACAGGAGAGGAATCCGGTAAGAAAAAAACTAAAATGAAAAAAATGAAAAAAAAAAAAAAAAAAAAAAAAAAAAAAAAAAAAAAACGTATACCAAACTAATAATAAACCCAAAAACACGGCATAATATACCCACGCCACGCTGTTCCATTTTTCTCAAAAGAAAGTAAGAAAGAAACTACGACCAGTCCATATTCGCTCTTTATAATTATTATCTCCACATTTGGACGACAATAATAATAATAATAAATAATATAATTTATACAGTTACATTGAACAATATATTCCCAACACCATTACCTGCCATTTGCAATTGCAGTACTACTAGTATAATATTTCACATCATGGTGAACAACAACAACTCCAAAACCATTATTCTTCTTCTTGACATTCCAAAACAAAATCATATCTCTTGACAACAACAATGTAGAAACTCTTTTGTTTCACTTCATTAATAATACTAACAATCATCAGGTAATAAATATACTTTCCTTATTTCTTAACAACAAAATCATTAACCTTACTTTCCTTACTACTTTGTTTACGAATTTGTTTTATTTTGTTTTGTGTGTGGTTTACGTATTCTGTGTATAATATAATCATCGATAGCGTGAGCTGGTAATATTTCGTAAAAACAAGTCGCGTGTTATCCGAGTTTCGTTATACAAACCATTGACTAAACTATTTTTCGCATCAGCAGGTGATAAATTAAGGTGAAATTTGTTTAGGAATCTGTTTACGCGCTTTTTTTTTTTTATACTTTTATGCGTGGTGTTTGCCTAAATTGCATGATATGTTTGATCTGGAATGAGTTGTAGAAAAAATTTCTTGTGTTTCCGTTTCTAGATTCCTTGAGAAGGGAATGGTTTTTCTTCTCTAGAGAAGAGTTTGAGAATTTTGAAAACCCGTTTAGATGGAGTTATATTTTTTAATTTTTAAAAAGGTTGCCTCTGATTGCGACTGCGAGGATGGAAGGTGGAGATGTTACCAATGGTGATTATGGCTAGAATTAGATACTTGAATGGTAGATTAGGAAATCACGTTTTTTTTTTTTTTTTTTTTTTTTTTTTTTTTTTTTTTTTTTTTTTTTTTTTTTTTTTTTTTTTTTTGTTAGAGTGGAAAAAGTGGAGAAGGGTAGATTGGAGTTTTCACTTTTCTAGTTAAAATTTAGAAAGATAGAATTTTATTATTTTTTGAAAATTGTTGGAAAAAAGTGTTGACTAAACGGGTTTTCAGTTTTTCCATTTTCCTATGAAAAATATCCTAGAAAATGTTTGAAAATCGACTGTGACTTTTCGTTTGGCTTTCGTCTTGTGTTTGCTTTTGTTGAAAAAGTAAAAGGAATGTTGATTTCGTCAACTGATGATATTTTTGGTACAAAATTCTTGAAGAATTTAATTTTCTTCTGGAATGATAACTACTGTTTTACTAATTTTTGGTACCAATATTCTTCGGAATTGAATGTTGAATATCTTTAGACCACGTACAAAACCGCATTCTTCTGTCTAATACCAGAAAATCGCAGAAGACGGTGTTGACAACTACTAAACAATAAATTGGTTGGTTATTTGTAGTTAGAGTTGCAGTTTAATCACAGTTCAATCTTATTGTTGACTTTTTACAGGTGTGTTGATGGTAGAGACTATTAAAGCGCCTGCAAAGAAATGAAAGCAAAGTCATCTGGTCTGATAATCGGGATTTCAATAGGGGTAGTGATTGGAGTAGTTTTAGCAATAATAGGACTACTTTGTTTTAGATTACACCGGAGACGGTCTCAGATAGGTAATAGCAGTTCTAGAAGAGCATCAACTGTCCCCATGCGAGCAAATGGTGTCGACTCATGTACAGTGTTATCGGATTCATCTATTGATACAGAGTCAGCAAGATCGTCTATACATAATGGGACGTCGTTTTGGTTTGGTGGGTCGAAAAAATCTCATGTGGTTGCAGCTTCTGGAATTCTAGAGTACCCTTACAGGTATGTCAAATATCATATTCTCGAGTATGCTCAATTGATATTTTTCTAACTTTTATTCTTATCCTATATCGTGTTATTTTTCTTGATCAAACAGAGATATACAGAAAGCAACGAGCAATTTCACATCCACAATAGGCCAAGGGGCGTTTGGTTCTGTTTACAAAGCTCAGATGGGCACTGGTGAAACTGTTGCTGTAAAGGTTCTTGCAACTGATTCAAAACAAGGCGAGAAGGAATTTCACACGGAGGTAATAAAAGTATTTACACGTATAGGCTTTATCGTATACATGCTTGAGCAGTTGGGTTCGCATTCATCTTCAAACTTTTCCAGCATAAAGTTTAGAATTGGTTGCAGACTTGCAGTAACTTCTGAATAGCAGATTTTGAGTCATAATCATGTCTGATCACTTACTATACTTCATTACATGTGAAATAACATATAGCACACGTCACAACTCACAACTAAAGGTGTCAGTTTAAAATTTTTTATTTGGTCGATTTGGGTTATGTTTTATTTCTTACATGTCATGAAAGTTAACTAAAAAGAAGTGGTCAAATGGGTCGAAATCGCTCAAACTGTACTTTTAGCGCACACATCCTCTTAAATCATTGTACTCAAAAGTTTGGGATACAATTAATGTAAGATATTGGAAATTTGTAATTTTATTTATGTGTGCCGGGTCAAACCATACCGAGCCGTACAACAATGTACCTGTTTTGACCCATTACCGAACCCGCTTGTCCCACCAGTTTTACCACTTCTAATTACAGAATACTCTTTTTTAGTCATGATATTATTGACATGTGGTGATAGGCCTGCAAGTTTATTTAGCAGACAAATGGATCAACAAATTTAGAATTTGGGTGTTGTGCATAATCTTCAGAATAATTATATTTTAAAAGGATAATCATCGGTTTTTTAAGATTTTTACTGCAGGTAGTAAAAAAGATAGTTCATTTTTGGATTTTAGATCAATTATGATCTCAGACCTTACCTTTGACTTTCAGGAGTCAAAAAGTTCACATTTCAACAGTTGGTTGCTTCGATGAAGCTTACTGATTGATATCATTTTTTTCCTTTTGTATGTGTTCTTAGGTTAGTTTATTGGGAAGATTACATCACAGGAACCTTGTGAATTTGGTTGGATACTGCGCAGAGAAGGGACAACACATGCTCATATACGTCTACATGAGCAAAGGCAGTCTATCATCTCATTTGTACAGTAAGTGATCGATCATCTAACTTTGTGTCTATCCTCATCAAACTAAACATCTAGTTAATCAAACACTGTTGTCTGTTTGGAATTCAGATGAAAAGCATGATCTGTTAAGCTGGAGTTTAAGAGTTCAAATAGCACTGGATGTCGCAAGGGGATTAGAATACCTCCATGATGGAGTAAGTAACGTCGACCAGTTTACAAATGATTTTAATGCTTGTATGATTAACTCATGTTATTGATATGTTTATATAACTTCAGGCAGTTCCTTCAGTTGTACATCGAGACATCAAACCTTCCAACATCTTGTTGGATCAGTCCATGGGTGCTAGAGTAGCTGATTTTGGGCTTTCGAGAGAGGATAGTAGAAATGCATCCAATATTCAGGGAACTTTTGGTTATTTAGATCCTGAATATATATCATCAAGATCTTATACCAAGAAAAGTGATGTGTATAGCTTTGGAGTACTATTATTTGAGCTTATTGCAGGACGGAACCCTCAACAAGGTCTCTTGGAACATGTTGAGCTTGTAAGATCTCTATCTACCTCTCTCTTGCTTTACGTATAATAGAGGCACCAAAATGGCCGAGTTGGGAACTGGAACATGTAACTTTAAGTACGGATCAGATTGACCCGAGACATATATTGTTTAAAACTTATGTATATTTCATTACTAATTAGCATGCCAAATATGGATAGAAAAAGGACTGATTGCTTAAAAAAGTTAATTAGCTTTTGTTTGATTTCTTTCTTAGGTAAACAATCATTAGTAGGTTAGAAAAACATCCAAGTTTTTAATTATTTAATTAATTATATAAGATAACTGGTTAGCAGCTAACAAGGTTAAGATTATTAGCAGGCTTTTTCTTGCCTATAAAAATTGGTTAACCAGACTAGAAATTTAATTAAAGTTAGTTACCTATTTATGCTTACAAAAATCAACGATTAAACATTCAGTACAATGATTTAGGATATTTATGCAATAAAGCTACAGTGCATCTTTTGGGTGATCTGCATCCCGATTGACCCGTTTCTTGTTGAGCTTTATTTGACCCGTTAAGGATAAAACATAAGAAAAATAAGTCGAAATTGTACATCTTTCGAAATTGTACATCTTAATTTTATGTTTGTATACACATGCGTACTTGCACATGCACTTTCATACAGTTGGAGTTTTGAATTTACAGTCTCGGTATAGTGCAATTGTGTAACTGCAAATGATATTCCAAGCCAACTAAGTATAACACAGTTATGGGTAAAGGGTTTCGACACCTGGTGAATAGAATAAATGAAATAATGTTAGTTACATGAGATAGTGGTAATGAGCCACTCTAAACCAACTGCTAAAGCAAACCTCTAAAATGCTCGAACACAACTCGAACATAACACAGTTATGCATGTAAAGATAATTCTAGTTCTCTAAATTCATCGTGTTTTAATGGATAACAGGCAGCATTAAATACGGAAGGACAGGTCGGATGGGAAGAAATAGCCGATTCTCGTCTAGATGGGAACTTTGACGAGCAGGAACTGAACGACATGGCTGCACTTGCTCACAAATGTATCAACCGTTCACCAAGGAAAAGACCAGCAATGAGGGACACAGTACAAGTGCTATCTCATATCATAAAATCACGGCACAACAAAAAACATTACAAACGTTCTCCGTCCGATATAGCCATCACAATAGGTCAGTCGGATCGTCAAAGTTCAATGGATAGCAGACACCGCCGGGTGGAATCTTTGGACAGCACAGCTGACTCCATCGATGTTTAAACATATCTTTTTTCTTTTCTTTTGAACTCGTTCACTTGATTTTTTTAATCTGTCTTGTGTAATATATATGACCATTTTTACCAGATACTGAGTAACCCAAAGCACATAGCTCAGGTTTTGGTGTGGTCCTGATTGAGGAAATTAGGGTTCAAATTAAGTTTCTTTCTCTGTTGTGTTAGATCAGATGTAACATATCTCTCACCTTTTTGCTTTGGTTGTGGATATAATCCCAATTTTGTGATATTTATAACAAGGACATTATTAGGAAGTAGGAGTGCATAACAGTGCAATTTCACTAATTCTATGATGCTATATTTCTATCCACCTTTTGCTGTTATGAATTGTTTTTCATACCCTTATGCAAGTTTTTTTTTTTTTTTCAACTCTGAGGTATCAAACAAGGCGTGACCAAGCACTTTCGCTTTGGTTGATGGGTCAAATATTCAGACGGTCTTCCATCAACATGACCTATCCGTGTGATTCTTTATTCTTCGGCATGACAACCAATATGCTCAAAAACTAATATGACTACCATGGCAACTGTCATTGAACGTGGTTCGACACTATGACATTATGTCTTTAAAGATTACAGCATCAATGATGGTCACCAAAATTTTCAATATTTAATACTAATATTTGAAGGCAGACAACTCCATTGGCAATTGAAAAGCATTATTAAATACTTCTTCACTTGCAGTCGTGCAATGTTGTGGGGAACAAGAATTCCAGGTTTATGTTGACAAACAGTTTCCCTCAAATTTACAACTTGGAGATATAAGCTTAAGATAATGAAGAAAGGATTTAAAGTTTCAAAAAAGTTGCTAACTAAAATAGTAGTAACTGGTTGTCTTTTTTTCACTTAATTATGATATGACTTTTTCTAGATAACCAACACCTTATGTCATATTTAACCTATGACCAGTGACCACCCGTGGTATACAAAACGTATCCATTTCATGCGTGGTTATTGTTATAAATATATTGTGTTTGTTAACGTGTGTAGGCGAAATATATGTGGTGTAGACCATCGATTGAAATAAAATTTGTCTCTGCAAGTACGTTGTGAATATGTTTGTATTATGTAAGTGGTAAGAAAGTGACAATTAAGGGGTAAAAGTAGTAAAAAGAGATAATGTAACGTTGATGTGAAGAAAGTGAGAGACTCAACTGCAACACCCAATCTTATCTAAGGAAACAGAAAAGTTAAAACATAATTACTATACAATAATTTTTTCATTTCAAAATTATTGTCTACATATAAAAAAACACACATTATAAAAAATGCATTTATTACTTGCTTGCTTTGGTTTTTGTAAAGCTAAAAGTACGTGAGTGGACTAACAGAGGCATCATATGCAAACCAAGACTACTTTTTCGTGATTTACGAAATTGGACTTGTAACTTGCGTAGTATATCGGGCGAGTTACACGTGTACGTCCAGAAAAAGTCCACGTCCAACAAAGAAACTAACCAAATTGGCTACGTCATAACTCGTGTAGAATTTTATGTGGGTTTCACGAGTATGCTTTGGGAAAAGAGGAAGATCGACTAATAAAAAAATTACAAAACACACCTTTAACTTTTTATATAACAAACTTTATTTACCAAATATCTAACAAATATCTAGCGATTTCTTAAATAAAAAAAGACCGTCGAAAAAGACTTTTGATTATGAACAAAACGAGCATAATATTGAAATACATTTTACATGCGTGTGATTTTATAAAAAATGTTGACGTTTAATATATATATATATATATATATATATATATATATATATATATATATATATATATATATATATATATATATATACACACACACACACACACACACNTATCTTCTTTTGAACACTAATGTATATATATATAGTTATTAAATAAAATAACTTTCAAAATGCACCACTAACATATCAAATAACTTTAAAAACTATCCTAAAATTTGTTTAAACCACAGGGGCCAAGACGTACGCTTCTATGAAAGTTTGAATTATATGTAAATAATTATTTTTATATAACAAACTTTATTCATCGACTCACTTTGAGACACGATATATCATTCATATTAACTGTATTTTGGACATGAGGATGTTCGTTGTGAAGCTCTCCTTAAAGAGAACGCAATTTCACTAACCAACACAAATACTCGTGCCCTAAATAGAGTTAATATGATTGAGATATCGTGTCTTAAAGTGAGTCGGTGAATAAAGTTTGTTATATAAAAAGAATTATTTACATAATTCAAACTTTCGTAGAATCGTACGTCTTGGCCCCTATGGTTTAAACAAATTTTATGATAGTTTATAAAGTTATTTGATAGGTTAAGAGTGCATTTTGAAAGTTCTTTTATTTAATAAAAATATATATTAAACGTCAACATTTTTTATAAAATCGCATGCACGTCAAAAGTATATCAATACTTGGCTCACTTTGTTCGTAATCAAAAGACCTTTTCGAGGGTGTTTTTTTAATTCAAGAAATCGCTTGATATCTATTAGATAATGGTAAATAAAGTTTGTTATATAAAAAAGTTGTGAAGAATAAAAAGTTTAGGGTGTGTTTTGTAAAAAATAAAAATAAAAATAAGAAATTCTTGGTTGATACTTCCTCTTTTCCCAAGACATACTCGTGAAACCCGCATAAAATTCTACACGAATAATGACATGGCCAATTTGGTTAGTTTCTTAGTTGGACGTGGACTTTTTCTGGTCGTACACGTGTAACTCGCCCGGTATACTACGCAAGTTATAAGTCCAATTTCATAAATCATCAAACAATAGTTTTGATTTTGCCTGTTAGTCCACTCACGTAACTTTCACTTTTGTAAAATCGATTAAAAGACAATTTTACACTTTGACTACGGATTAATAATTTCATTTAACTTTGTAAATGACTTTGACAGAAATAGAAAAGGACCCCATGCCTTATCTAAGGAAGCTAGTTGTTGCACATTAAGTGGAGGATCAGAAGACCCATATCAATATCATAGACAGATAAACTTTGGCTCCACCAGGGTCTATTTTTGAGTAACATGTACTCTCGTAATGTTCATTTGTTTGTATCCTAGGACCACTTGTCTTCTTATCTGGTTTTGAAACTGTTTTCAAATTTTGAAAACCTTGTACTTAATTCATGACCTGTTATACATTTTCTTAGATTTTGAATTGGTATATTATATGCCACTAGTAGTTTGTACACAAGTCGCATGATGAAAATTTCTTGTATTCTATAGTTTATACACCGAGAATCTTGCGTTTTGGTGCCAAGATTATATAATATGGTCCATGCTTTGTTAAATACTGTAGTTTATAAGTAGTATCAAGATCTAGAATCGNGTTAGGATAGTTTATAAAGTTATTTGATAGGTTAAGAGTGCATTTTGAAAGTTCTTTTATTTAATAAAAATATATATATTAAACTTCAACATTTTTTATAAAATCGCATGCACGTCAAAAGTATATCAATACTGGCTCACTTTGTTCGTAATCAAAAGACCTTTTCGAGGGTGTTTTTTTTATTTAAGAAATCGCTTAATATCTATTAGATAATGGTAAATAAAATTTGTTATATAAAAAAGTTGTGAAGAATAAAAAGTTTAGGGTGTGTTTTGTAAAAAATAAAAATAAAAATAAGAAATTCTTGGTTGATACTTCCTCTTTTCCCAAGACATACTCGTGAAACCCGCATAAAATTCTACATGAATAATGACATGGCCAATTTGATGAGTTTCTTAGTTGGACGTGGACTTTTTCTGGTCGTACACGTGTAACTCGCCCGGTATACTACGCAAGTTACAAGTCCAATTTCGTAAATCATCAAAGAATAGTTTTGATTTTGCCTGTTAGTCCACTCACGTAACTTTCACTTTTGTAAAATCGATTAAAAGACAATTTTACACTTTGACTACGGATTAATAATTTCATTTAACTTTGTAAATGACTTTGACAGAAATAGAAAAGGACCCCATGCCTTATCTAAGGAAGCTAGTTGTTGCACATTAAGTGGAGGATCAGAAGACCCATATCAATATCATAGACAGATAAACTTTGGCTCCACCAGGGTCTATTTTTGAGTAACATGTACTCTCGTAATGTTCATTTGTTTGTATGTATCCTAGGACCACTTGTCTTCTTATCTGGTTTTGAAACTGTTTTCAAATTTTGAAAACCTTGTACTTAATTCATGACCTGTTATACATTTTCTTAGATTTTGAATTGGTATATTATATGCCACTAGTAGTTTGTACACAAGTCGCATGATGAAAATTTCTTGTATTCTATAGTTTATACACCGAGAATCTTGCGTTTTGGTGCCAAGATTATATAATATGGTCCATGCTTTGTTAAATACTGTAGTTTATAAGTAGTATCAAGATCTAGAATCGAAAAACGAAGAAAATAACACAGAATTTAATGCGCAAACTCGAAACCAAGGTAGAATGCACACACTTTGTGACACCAACCACTAGATCTTGAATAGTTTAAAGAATCACACAATGATCAACAAGATTCAAAATTTAGTAAACGCGATGCATGGAAAGTTCTAGAAAGCCTTTACGCGTTCGATTGCAGATAATACTCAAGTTTTAAACATTTTTATATGCAATACATAAAGAAACATGGTTCCTTCCTTTGAAGGAAATGTAGGTGTTAACAAAGGCAATTCAGCAACTATTGTTCCTAATCAAAAAGATCTCAAGTCAACCTAAAGAAAGTTTCACCAAGTAATGTACCAAAATGAGCATTTAGCATATGTTTTAATTAGGGTTTGCATATTACCACAAAGCAAGGTAGAAGAGCTCTAGGACTAAGCAAATAAAGTTCTTCAATATTTGAATATAGTCCAACTTTTCCTGCCAAAGAGTCAAACCCCGACTGACCCGCCATTTCTTGAATATTTTCCAACGGTCGGTGTACCCTCCCTGCTATTACTCTACACACAATCAGCGCTTTCCGTGTATCAGGATTTTCTTCAAACACTTCAATAGATTCAAAAGCTCTAGCACTTGTTGAAGAAGTGAAAACGCCAATTCCACCTTTAAGCTCCCTTTTGGTTGAAAACCCGTCTCTTATAATGCGACAAACACAACATTTATCAGAAACACATAGACTTGAGACACCATTGATGCCTAGGGAACAAGTGATTGTCGCTCCATAAAACCTTAATAGCTCATTTCCATCTGCAAGACAACGGGGGTGTTTCTTGGGTAATTTGCTTGCTTTTGTTTTCACTAGCTCCCTATATTCTTCGAACCTTGCTAGTGTTTTTTGCATGTTATGTACTTTTAGAATCTTTTCTATTCGGCCAGAATTGTTGTCGGACTTTAACCAACTTGAACGACAAATGATTTCCACTATCTTTCTTGACGAGTCACCCTCAATAAGTTCCGTAACTGTAACAAATCCACAATAAACATTATTGTTAATTCCCACTGTTTCAATGATTGCAAAAAAACAGAATTGCAACTATGTGCTAGATATGAACACTATGATTGAAAAGAAGCTAAATTTCAGAATTATGCTTCAAACACTTTAACTTAAACTATAAGGGATAATGTAGTGTTTGGATATGCATTTTGGAAGAAGTTAACTACTTATTTGAACTACAACTACAACTCAACAAGTATCAAACATTTAGTTTCTAGTAGTTACATAAACTAATCACTTTGACACTAGCTAAAACACAACACTGGTTGTACTTGGCGTATTTTATTAGCTAATGGAAAAAGCAAATAAGCTCACTTTTTTTAGCTCTTTTGAGCTTACGAACTTATCAACTTGAGCTTATGCACTTAATTAAGCCATAAACTAGAGTTGATAAACTCATGAGCCGAAAAAGTTAACTTACAAGCTTATTCAAATTCCAATAAGCGGATTTCTTCGTCAAATTTCACAATGTAACACAAACCAATTAGCACAAACAACGAAACAAAACTCAAACTAGTACCAAAATTTAAAAAACTAAAACAAAAAAAAACATAATCCAAATATTCTATGACCACGTCAACCCCTCCACAAAGCGAACCATTGACCAAGCGGCCGGTGGTAAGCTACGTGATAAAAGTGCAGAGGAATCATGGGAACTCATAGACGAGCTTGCTTTATATGAGAACGAAAGTTGGAACGATCCCCGTGATTTGAACAAAACGGTCAAGGCAATACCCTTGCCTTCGAATAACTCAAGCACTTCCGACCGTAGGATCATGGAACTTGAAGACCAAGTCAAGTATCTAATGAAATCCTACGAAGCTCCTAAACCTTCAAGCCAAGTGAACAAAATCACTTCTTCTTATGAACTGTGTAGAGGTCCCCACGACACTCGCGATTGCAAGGAACTCCCCGAACAAGCTTTTGCGGACTTTCATCCTCGCGTACCGACGGAGCGGGAGATAAGTGGTACACTTTCAAGCCCGAGCAAAACACATATGGTGATTCGTACAATCCCTCTTGGAGGAATCACCCGAACTTTAGGTGGAAACAACCTCAAGGCAACCCTTCCAACCCACCTAACCGTTTCCAACCAAGCGGTACACCCTCAAACCGCAACTCCAATAACAATCCTTCCAACGATTTCGAAGGATTAATGTCTAGCTTTATGGCATCTCAAGAAGCTCGATTGTCTAGGTTTGAAGCCGATTTCAAACAACAACAAAGCGAGATGACCAATAAACTCGACAACTTGTTGAAAGCTTTCACCAACCAAGTGTTGACACCCTCGAATAAGGACACTAGGAGCACAACTAGCGGATCTCCCACTAAGGACCCATCATCATCCAAGAA